>JARFXV010001890.1:0-72876 GCA_031761425.1 Cosmopolites sordidus | reverse complement strand
TTCAAAGGGCTCTGAGATGTCACCCATGAATTTAACTTTTGACCTTGTGTTAGTTAGTGTGACTTTAATAATTGCCAGCGTTTTCAGTAGTCCTTGTTCCTTGCCCTTGTTCCTTGTCCTAGTCCTTGTTCTTTCAAGATTTGGAATAAATCTTCGCGGTCAATAGAATCATATGCTTTTTTGAAATCCACAAATGTACAGACGAGATTTTTATTGTACAGTTTTTGATATCTTAGGATCAACTTTAGATTAAGGATCTGGTCAAGGCAGGATCGGTCGAAAACCTGTTTGTTATGTTAGGTTCTAACTGTCCCTGTGCTCTGTCTAGTAGACATTGAGATAGAATCTTGTAACAAACTGGGAGAAGATATATCCCTCTGTAGTTGTTTAGATCCATTCTATCTCCTTTATTATGTAGTGGATGGATTAGAGCACCTTTCCCAATCTTGCGGAATCCGATCGATTCGCCAAACTTCTTGTAGAATTTTGGTTATTTCCTTGATTGTATCTGGACCTGCCGATTTCAAAAGTTCAGCAGTGATTCCATCTTCACCAGAAGCTTTGCAATTTTTAAGTCGCTTGATTTGACTAATTATTTCATCTTCATTCGATGGTAATGAATCTAGGTTTGTTTGTCCAGGATTTAGTGTTGATAATCTGTTTATGGGCTCAGGACAGTTTAGTAGTTATTCAAAATAGTTCGCAAGTTTTTTACAAGGAAGCAAAAACCAATGGGTTGATAACCTGTTAATTTAGTTTTAAATGTTTTGTAAAAACTTCGGATGTTACTTTTTTGATTTTTTTTTTAAATTTCATTAAGTTGGTTGTTTTCATATTTTCTTTTAGTTTGTCTGATTAGCTTCGATGTTTCTTTTCATACTTCCAAAAAGATGTTATAGTTTATTGCTGTTTTTTTAATGTTCCACTCTTTAAATGCTTTATTTCGGCTTAATACTGCATGATCGCAAACTTCATCCCACCATGGATGTTTTCTACGTTTTTGTAAAGGGACCAACTTTAAGGCTGTTTTAATAATTTTTTGTTTCAATTCTTGTCAGTTCTGTGCTGGTTGTTTATCAAGTTCTTCTGTTAGAGTTGGTTTTATTTCCGTAGAACTTTGGTATTAGCAGTCTTTTTTAATACGTTTTCGAGGTTAGCTTAACTAAGTTTTATACTAGTTAAGTAGTAATCCGCGTCTATATTACGAGTGTCGATTATTTACTGGCTGGACATTACAACCAAGAATGTTTCTTGAGATAGCGAAAGCAACACCGAGGTGTGATGTATTTTTGAGTATTCTTTTGTCCGTTTTACTTTTAAAAAGTTTGTAGTTGCCGAATTACAAGGGTTTTCTGGTTTCTTGCAAAGCTTAAATTTGGATTTTTTGCTGATGCAATGTTCGCCTCAATTCGTGTAGTTTTCCTGGGCGTAGGAGAGAATTGATATTTACTGTTCCAAAAAACGTTTTTGTTTTCGGTTTCAGACGTTGGCCAGAGGTCTCCAACTCCCTCTGAAAGATTTTGCGTTTAAGCCCGGACGCCCCAGAATCCGAAAGTCCGGTTGTACCAGCAAAGCTGGCAGAGGACTGTCTACCTCCTGGGGTAATTTTGTAATTACTAGAACGCTTCATCTTGTACTTTATACTTATACTTGTACTTTATTCTTGTACTTGTACTTCATCTTGTACTATATATATACATATACATATATATATATATATATATATATATATATATATATATATATATATATATATATATATATATATATATATATATATATACATATATATATATATCCCTAGAACCACAACGTGAAATTATTTTACACCATTCACAATGTGGCGTCTTATACGACACCATCTTAAAACGCTACGTTTCTCTTATTACGGTAATAATTATTACTTGTTTTTGTTTAGACAACTTTTATTTATTATTACAAGGATCTTTTGGTCAAAGAGTATCGATAATAATACAAAATTATTAAGTATGACAGTAAAAATAAACAAAATATTTCTAAAGGAATATCACAAACGATGAATAACGTTTAAACGAAAAATAAACAAAAATTAGCTTTTTTATCATTAACTTAAAAAAAGAAACAATAAAAATATTTTCATAAAAAATTAAGGTTCTATTTAGTTAAAGTTAGAAATCACGTAGAAGCGTTTTTAAAAACTTTATTTTTGTTTTTGGGTAGTACAAAGAGTAACGGTTCTATTGACAGTTAAATAAAGATTGATTTTTGTTTACAGTTTACAATATTTATATTAAAATTAATGTTAACTAAGGGCTGTGTCAGCAATGACATCATCTGCTGGGGCTGACTCATTTGGTTGAGGTGCAAGCTGGCGATGTTAGTCATATAACTCCTCCCGCCAAAGACGAAAACAAAAGGGGTGAATGTTTGTTTTCGACCATATCCTGTAGGGGTATTTCTTCATTTCTTTTCTTGATCGGGTTGGTGATTTGGACCGGGTTCTTTTTCTTTTTGTATATTTTCGATGCGAATATACTCATTATCGTTCCCACTATAAAGATGGTCGTGAGGGTAGTTGAGCTTAGTGCCATTATATGTAATTGGGAAGATTTTGGAATTTTTAAAAGTTTAGCTTTTTCTTGTAATTGTTTTATTTGGTTAATATCGATTGATTGTAGTTGAAGATCGGTTTGTTTTTGAGGTTCTTCTATAGTTTCAAATTCGATTGGTGGTAGCAGGTAGGGATTGCCTTTTAGTAATTCTTCTTTGTTCCAATATTGATTTTGTAATGCCTGAATTCCACAATTGTGAGGTATTTGTATAAGGCTTGGCTCTTTAATTAGCTACGTTGGTCACTCGCCAGTCGGTAGGTTTCCTGATAGACTTATGGGTAAGCACATAACCAAGGGTTTATAGCCCGAGGGGGGTGCTGGCCTGGGTTTGTCGGAAGCTGATGACCGTGGTTCGGAACCCACGTTAAGCTGTAGGTCCAGTCGCTAAATAGCCTAGTTGCTGATGCGCCTCTAACCCAAACACTTTACTTTACTTACTTTCTTTAATTAGTATATATTCTTGTTTACAACAGTTTTGATATATTCTTAATGGTTGTTCATTGGGAATAATCAAAATATATTTGTTATTGATCCATTGTATAATAGGGTGGTCTAATTTCACATTAATCAGTTGGCATTGGCGATTTTCTGCGTATCGGATTAATGTAGTAATGCATTCTTTCGTTGTTGGCTTCAGTTCATTTGGGCAAAGATAATTATCTTCTATTTGCGGACATTCTGTGTTGCTAAATTGTTGCGAATGAGTGCCAATAATTAGGTAGGGTTGATTAGGTACAATAAAGGTATTGTTTATAGGTATAGGAAATAGATGAAAAGATTGAAAGATTTCTTCCTTAACAATAGGAAAGTGAATTACAAAAATAATTTTGTCTTTGACAAATTTCACTTGCAAACTCGCAATTTGGTAGTAATTATTTATTTCTTGCAAATTAAGAATTTTATCTTTTCCATATAACATTGTTAAATTAGATATTAGATTTGTCATTTCTTGAGCCGATATTATGGTGCTGTGTAAAATGTTCAAATGAGCGAAAGCGATAGCATCTTCAATATTGTCTAGAAAAGTGATTAAATTCTGACAATTAAGAATTAGTTGATCAATAATATTATACGTATGTAAATAAGTATCTAGATTGAAGAATTTGTTTATTATGTTTGATTTAAGTTCCTCAATAGATGTTTTGATTGTTCTTTGATTTTTATCAAGAATATTAATAGTTTCGTTGTAGTTCTGAATGATCAAATTGTAGTTCTGAATCGTCAAGGATATATGTTGCATTATTTCTTTCTGAAAAGAATTTTCGTTCGTTCGGAGTTCATAGATTGCCTTATCATATCTTTCTCCATCTTCTGAATAAAGGGTACCAAAAATCCATTTTTGTACTTTTCCTACTAGATTTAGTCCTCTTTTGATTCTAATATGGGGTTGAATATTGTTTAGCTTGGTTTTTGTTTCCTGTATTAAATAATGTGTTTGGTTCATCATAGATTTTAAATTTACGACTTTATTAAGTGGTATGTCTGTTATTTGAAGTCTAATGTTGTTAAAATAGTCTTCGATATTGTTTAACTGATTGACAAGTGAGGATGTTTGTATATAGTGGATGAAGGTATGTTTATTTTCTATTATTCGTGTATTTCCAAGTTGAAAGGGAAATAGTGGCGTTTTTATAGGGGTTAAGTTACGTCGGTTTCAGTCTTCGCTCTTATAGTCTGTATCGTCACTACAAGTAGGTATACTGTCAGTATCTTCATTGTTTTTCTGTGGACAAAAAGAATACTTCTTCGGTTTTTGTAGATTAGCTTTATGAATAATTTTATCTTTAGTTGTTATTATCTTTTTTCCTATATCTTGTTTTACTTTAGTTTTTATATAGCGAGGTTTATATTTCGTTCGCTTAGCTGTTTTATCTATGTCATATGTATCTAATTGTTCTTCGTAATCTATTGGATTTTCTCTATTCTGATTACATTTTTCAATTATTTTTGTCTTTGTTTCTAGAGAGGTATTACATATATTTTTGTATATTTCTTTCAGTCGTTCCTTTCTGTCATCAATGAATTTATTTATTATTATTTCATCTGTTAGGTCGAATGGATCCAAGGCATTCAATTTTCCGTTAATGACATCTATAGGCCTTTGTTTAGTGACACTATGTGTTGTCAAATTGTATCCTAATACAGCGTATAACATTAATTCTTTTTCATTGGCATTTGGATCTTTTAATTTTAATACTCGATATAATTCAATTAATGTTGAATGAAATCGTTCGACAGGACTATTGCTATTCGAATTTCCTGGGGTAGTAAAGTGTATTGAGATGTTATGTAATTTGCAGAATTCTAATAATAATGATGATTTAAATTCCGTGCCGTTGTCACAAGTAATTTGGCTTGGGATACCATGGTGGTTCAGGAATAATATTAAATTATTTAAGACAATACTTGAAGTACAAGTTGGTTCCAAAATATAGGCTTGTCCGTATCTAGAAAATGCGTCTATTAGGGTTAGGAATTTTACATTATTTATTTGAAATGTATCTATATGTATCGATTCTAAAGGTTGTGTTGGTGTTGGTGATATCGAAAATTTTATTTTCGGTGGACTACGATCATATTTGGATCGTTGGCATATCTCGCAATTATTAATTAGTTCTGTTAGATCTTCTTTCATTTTTGACCAATAATGTATTTTCTTTAAGGCTAGTAAACCTTCATTGATACCTCTGTGGCATGTTTTAGTATGATGATAGTTAATCAATTTCTGTTGTTTTTCTTTATCTTCGACATCATTCAACAGTTTTTTTGATATAAGTAATTTGTATGAGTTATTTTTGAACACGTTCGATAATATAACGCTAATCTCAAGATATAAATTTTCATCTGTATAATTTGTATAGATACAGTAAAGTTTCTTGGGTTCTACATACTCTTTGAAGAAGTGTATTCTACGTAGTTTTCTGTTAAGTGGACGATGATTCTATTCTTATGTCCAAATATTTTTCTTCTTTTAACATGTAGATTTCCTCCTGTTTTTCTTGTAAATATTAATTGGTTGGAGTACATGTTTAGGCAATTTTCCGTAATAGGGATATTTAAAATTGGATCTTCCAATGATGTGTGAATCGTTTCATTGTCTTCTCGATTTTCTTGTTTTCGAGGGGGTTTGATTTAAATATTTGAGTCAACTGTGATTTTAGGGGTGTTTATGATTTTATTAAGTCTCTCATGTTCTTGATCTGTCATTGGTATTTGTCTTTCTCTTTCAATGTACTGTTCAATTTCATTAT
Organism: Cosmopolites sordidus; assembly: GCA_031761425.1. Lineage (NCBI taxonomy): Eukaryota > Metazoa > Arthropoda > Insecta > Coleoptera > Curculionidae > Cosmopolites > Cosmopolites sordidus. The sequence continues at coordinate 67,034 of JARFXV010001890.1, read as the reverse complement.
TTATATCTTCTGGATTTCCAATAATTGATTCATTTTCAATTGCGTTAATTTCAATCCTTGATAACGCATCTGCATTGGTATTTTCTTTTCCTTTTTTATATTCAATTCTGTAATCGAATTCTTCTAGTTTTAGTCTCCATCTGACTAGACGTGAATTAGGTTCTTTCATATTAAATAGATATTGTAGTGGTTTGTGATCTGTGACAATTATAAATTTACGACCAAATAAATAGGGTCTAAAATGTTGGGTGGCCCACACGATAGCTAAGAGTTCTTTTTCTATCGTTGCATAATTTGATTCAGTCGGGTTTAACGTTCTTGATGCATAAGCTACTGGTAAATCGCTACCAACTTTTCCTTGGCTTAGAATTGCTCCGATAGATACGTTCGATGCATCTGTTGTTAATACGAAGGGCTTTTCAATATCTGGATATTGAAGTATAGGGTCGTTACATAGGATATTTTTACATGTTTGGAATGTTTCTATAAATTTCTTTGAATGTATTATCTTTTGATCCTTCTTTAAACATTTCGTTAGGGGTTTGGTTAATTTTGCGAAGTTTTTGATAAATCTTCTATAGTAACCTAATAGTCCTAGAAAGGCTTTAATGTCTTTCGCAGTTTTTGGTATTGGATATTTTAATATTACATTTATCTTTTTGGGATTTGGTCTGATTCCTTCTGGTGTTCATTTCGATTTGGTGAAATCCTGATGATATTGTAGAAAAATAAGTGCATTTGCCAAGTTTATCTAATATATCCCTTATGTTTGGTAAGGGATATCGATCGTCGATTGTATTTTCGTTTAGTTTTCTGTAGTCAATAACTAGTCCTCATTTCTGTTTTCTACTAGCGTCAAGTTTTTTCGGTACTATCCAAATAGGGCTGCTCCAAGGGCTTTGACTATGTTTAATTATTCCATCTTCTAGCATTTTGGTTATCTGTCTATTTATTTCTGTTTTATGAACGAAGGGGTACCTATATGATTTCGTATGTATTGGAATTTCATCGTTGGTTTTGATCTCGTGTTTAATCTGATTGGTAAATGTTAGTGCGTTTTCTTCTTTGTGCAAGATGTCCGTGAAATCTCGACATAATTTTATTAGTTCGGTTTTTTCTTCATCGTTCAAGTGATCTGTTCTGAGTAACTTTGAAATACTCTTGTTTCTATTTTGGTCCTTAATTGGAAGATTGTCGAAATGGAATAAATGATATTGTTCATTTTTTGTGTCTGCGAATGGAATTGTTTTCAATGGTCTTAGTAATTTTATAGTGACTGGTTTGTTCGTATGATTATAGATTTCGGTATATGTAAATCCATTTTTTGAGGTAGTGGGAGTTTCTGGTATAAAGGCTTTATTATCGAAATTTTGTTCAGGAATAATTACTATCACTATCTTGTTGATCCACTGATACATTTATTAGGTGAACTTCGTGGGCGTTAATTCTGATTTTAAATTCTTCCTTTTCGGGTTCTCGGAAGTACAAGGGAATCTGTGTGGTTCTGTTAGTTAATTTATTGTTTGATAAGTCGATCATGAATTTGTGTTTTAGAAGTTCTTTTAATCCAATAATTCCGTCGAAGTATTCATAAAAGTCAAACAGGATAACTGGTATATCGTCTCTTACTTGAAGTTCAGGGAAGGCTGGTATTTCTGCTTTGAATAATACCTCTTTTTCTCCTATTCCTGTTTTTATTTTAGATGGTGAATGATAAATTTTATCTGAATAAAATTTTTCTGCCTTTGAAGGTTTTAAAATTGAGTGAAAACATCCGGTGTCGATTAAGAGTTTTAAAGGTGGGTTACTTATTTTTATGTATGGTTGGTTATTATTTGTATCCGTATGCATTTCGCATTTTACGTTAGGTTTTCGTTTGTTATAGCAGTCTGAAAATTTCCGTCGTAATCATCGTTAGGTGTTTCGTCATAAGGCTCTAGAATTTCTGCTGAGTCCTCGTTATGATAATCTGTCGTCGTGTCTGTCCATCCATTTTCGTTATCGTATGCAGGGGTCAAGTATGAATCATATTCGGTATCTTCTGATGATTCATTTTCCATCTGATATAGTTCTTGCGATGTAAAATTTCTTTGACCGGTGGGTTTGAAGGAATTTGGGTTTTGTCTTGTTTTACTTGGAATTGTAGATGTTATAGACATCGGTTCCGGTTTATTGGTTGGTACTTGTCCTGTCGGTTGAAATACGTTTTTCGGTGGTCCGAAAACTTGAAGATTTGTTGGGAAAGGGTGTTGTATTTGTCGCGGTTGGATATTGATTGGTCCTTGTGGAAAGGGTGGTTTGTAATTCTGATAATTCTGAATATTTTGAGGCCTTACATGGGAATTAAATCTTTGTGTTTGGAATTGGGGTCTCATTGGTGAATTAAATTGTTGTTGAAATGGTTGGAATTGAGGTGTCGTTGATGTATTGAATGGCGTTTGAAATTGAGGCTTCGTTTGTTGGAATGGCTGATAGAGTTGTGTGTTCGGATAATTTAAATTTGGATATTTAAATGGTTGAATTTGTGTTTTTAAATGAGGAATATTATTTTGCGTCTGATGTTTAAATAAATTCTGTGTATATTGGAACTTTTGTTCTTCTGTCACATATGACATCGCGCTTTCTAATGAATCTGGAGCCTTTAATATAATGATACTTTGCAGATATCCTGGTAGTCCTCTGATGAATGTTCTTAAGCTGGCTTGTTCATATTGTCTCGTATAAATAGCCTTTGTTCATGTGCGTGATGGGAATTGTATTCACTTTCTGGGTTAGTTGACTTCTCAGTATCTGAATTATTTTCCCGAATTCTAGAGGATTCTCGTTCTTTAATGGAGAGGCTACTAACAAGTCTTGTTCTAGGCATTCAAAGTTTCTTTTGTCTCCAAAACAGTTATATAATGCTGTTTTTATGTCTACCCAATTTTCTAATTCCAGTCTGTTGCCTACTAATAGTTGTGCTCTGTCTATTAGTTTAATTCTAACTATTCTGGTCAAATCACTAGTCGTATCGTCGTTTCCGTATTTGTTGAATAAGTAATCAATTGCTGAGATGAAGCTAGCAAGATTAAAGGTATTTCCATCATAGGGTAGAATTGTGTCTACGTACATTCGTAATAACGAATAATTAATATTCTGTGGTGTAGTCATTTTGGTTGATATGTTCAAAGTGTTATTAAACTGAGAAATTAATTCTTCTTCGCTAATACTCATAAATTCAATAATTTACTAATCAATACTTGATTATAAAATAAAATATTGAAATATGCTATGCGTAAAATGTTAAAAAGCGTTTTTATATGATTAAAATAAAAATAAAATAAAATAAAGGAATTAAATTATGGTTAATATAAACTTTAAAAATAACTAAATTTCTACTTAGTGACTAGATATTACTGAGAGAGACGAGTAATAGTCTTTCTTAATTCAAAGTTCGCGCTTTTAAATTAGAGAAAGTTAAAGTTAGAAAAATTTTTAACTAAAAGAAAACTATTCTAAATTGATCTTAAAATTAAATGATTAAACTACTGATTAAAAGATTCGCGTCAATTAATCGTTTTCCTAAAATTAATTTAATTATTGATTATAAGGTTCGCGCCAGATAATCGTTTAAACTAATGATATGTGGAAAAGTAAAAGAGTGATGAGGGATGATTCGTCTTAAAATTAGATTTGATGCGTTCTTAAAATTAGGGTGGTTTTTCTTTGTCGTGTTTGCTTGTGCTTTTTGCTTTTTCTTAACCTACGTTTCTTAAAATTACTTTCAATCTCTTATCCGGAGAAATCGAAAGGGGTCGATAAAGGAGTACTGGACACTCACCGTATTTTTAGCCTGTCACGGGTCGTCAGCCACTCGTCCTTCTATCGGGGTGAACCTCTAGCTCTGCAATAGTCGTTGGTTTCTTTGTGCTGGGTTGATCAGTAGACGGCTTCAATCCAAATCAGACTCGATGCTGTGGCTTTGGGGATGAAGGTGTGGTCGATACACTGATCCGTTTTCCGACTGCGCCAGTTAAAGTTAGAAATCACGTGGAAGCGTTTTTAAAAACTTTATTTTTGTTTTTGGGTAGTACAAAGAGTAACGGTTCTATTGCCAGTTAACTAAAGATTGATTTTTGTTTAGAGTTTACAATATTTATATTAAAATTAATGTTAACTAAGGGCTGTGTCAGATATGACATCATCTGCTGGGGCTGACTCATTTGGTTGAGGTGCAAGCTGGCGATGTTAGTTATATAACTATTTGCAGTCGACGCAAATACTAAAGCGATTTTCTGTACAGACTTGTTTATTACAATGTTCACAAAAATTCCGGGTCTTTCGATTTTTTTCGCGGACAAAAGTCACATCGACCTAAAGGTCTATTAACTATTTGTACTGCTTGTTGTACCTCACATTTTAGAATATTTTGAATATTACTTCTTATTTCCTTTGGAAGTCTATCGTTGGGTATTCTTTCCTTCTGTTATTCCACTAGAGAAAATGCAAGTTTTTCAGAAAATCTGAGCGCTTTGGCCTTTTATTGCTAGATATATTATATTTATAAATAATAAAAGCGTGGGTATCTGCAATATCAATCAAGCCATAGAATATTCTCAGGGGCCATCGGGTGAGTTTTCCTAGATGCTGTTGTTGAATGGCAAAGCTGATCGAAGGTATCTACTCCACCTTTCTTGCTATTACAACTTCGTCAATATCAGCTTGCTTGTGCATGGTTGGCAGTAAAAAAACCGTTTTATTTTTTTCGGAACATATGATATAGGATAATAAGCCATTGTACTTTTTTCATCAAAGACGAACATATAAAGGTTGACAGCCCTTTTGTTTCCAGTAACTGCGTTGGTATTTCTGTTTTGTTTTTACGTATTGTCCCGACTATGGGTAGTTTTTTCTCTCATATTTTTCTTGCTACCTCTTAAGAGCTGCTCCAATTATACAATTACGATTTGTACCCTGTATAGCTTCAGTCTAAGATAAGACATATTACGTAATACGTAGGGATATAATATTGGTTATTACTTTCTTCTTTCCTTATATATGGTTTCGCTGAAAACATGTAAAAAATTTTAGCATCGCACATAGTGACCAATTTCAAGCCGTAATTATCAGGTTTATTGGGTATGTACATTTTAACTGGATATCTAACCCTAAATCCCAATAATGTTTCGTCTAGAGTAATGAATTCAGAAGCAATATAGTTGGCTCTGCAACGACCTTCAAAGATATCCCAAATTTGCCTTATTGCCGCAAATGTATCGATTTTCTTTCGTTCTTCTCTAATTATTTGGTTGTCAAACCCAAAACAGTTGATCAAGAATTCAAAACGATTTTTGGATATAGCCGCACTAAAAACTGGTAGTCCAAGCTCTGAAGACCATATATCGTTCAAAGTGAAATGGGTTTTCATCATAACACCAGAAAGATATAAAAGGCCAAGTAATGCGCGAATTTCAACTATGTTTACAGGGCCGATATATCGTTGTTCCATATTTCTAACTTGAATTTGTTCGTTGGTATACTTGACTTGTAAGTCCAAAATTTTTTCCATAAAGAAACATTTCCAAATTGTTTTATATCAATAACATTTTTTGCGAGTTGTTTTGACCCAGGTAAGTGTTTCACGATGTTTTTTCTAACGAGTTCTTGTATTTTTGGCGTGGAAACTTTGCAAATGCCACTTACGACCATTTTTGACAAATTAAAACTTTTCTGGTTTCAGACTGACAACGGCTCATAGTGGGTAGAAATTCATCAGGTACTTTATTTAACTATTCCTGGACATTGCGTGAATCAAACTCATTTTCCACATTTTCTGCCTCTTCATAGTCATCCGTCTCACTGTCGTCACTATTAATTTCCAGTTCATCATCGGTTTCATTTACAAATTCACGTATTATTTGCTCTGATTAATTTTCTTTTAACGGGCGTTTTCTTTTATCCATTTTGTCAACAACAATGGCGTACTTTCAAACGCGCACGTTAAAATTTGTTGTTTATTTTTAACGCAATCAGCAACGTGGAGTCGCCCACGACCCATGAGTCTATTTTACTGATCCCTTAACTAGGAGAAAACTAACTGACAGACTAAAATACTTCTTATATAAAGCCTGGAAGGTACTAGAAAACGTGACATTCAAAAAAAATTAGTCCAAGCGAAAACACGATTTCTAGTTTCTCGCGCCACGTTGTGTTTCCGAGAATATATATGGTTTAATGCTAGAATATTTTGCACTGGTTTAGTTTCATATTGCGAATTATATGACCAGACTAGATGGCACTCAATGAAAAACGTTGAGATCTCTAAACTAAAACATAAATTAGAATAATCATATAATCGACATGTACCACATGCTCTCTTGGGAGTTCCTGCTTGCTCTATAAAGTTGAGTAAGCACCAAATCTAACAAGGCCACCTCTTCCAGAGAAAAAGGTTTTTTTGACAGTTGTCTTTTTTCCCTTTCACAACAGAAAATGTATTATTATTAACATATGTTCCCCATGTGATATATCACTTTTTTCAGTATTATTTGATTATCAAGGGAAGAAACTAAATTGTTCCAATAGGTATTTAAGCTGGGTTTCCACATGCAAATATTAATGGTATCAATGCCACGGCAATTTAATAGTTATTTTTATTTTATATACTGGCTCAGTTATAAAAATAGAACAAACTGTAATTCTTCGCACTTGTATTAACGTTGTTCAATTATTCTATTGGAACCTTCCGTGTGAAATCTCGAAGAGATGTACCACTAAACACCAAGCCACTTTTTCAAACTTCTCGACGTACGTTTCGCTAAACATATTAGCATCATCAGAAGATGATTTATTATTATTTAATCTAATAGATTGAGATTTCTACACTACACACAGATTGATACACTGAGATTTCTCTATATTCATGGTATACTCTGTTGTATTCCATGCTATACTCTGTTGTATTCCAGTTCCATATCCATTCCGAACATTACGTATTTTGACCAGAATTGGCAGAATTTATATTTAAATTTGAGATCAGAAATGATTTCTACAAGTGCTTTTAAAGCATCATCTTTTTTATCTCTATCTTTATAACCCACTATTTTATTGCTCTATACATATGAATATTTTAAATAAGTCTCCAAAAAATTAATAATTAACCAAGTAAGCCATTTCTTCGTTGCGGTTGACATTTTTGGCGCAACAATTTTTGATTAACACACTTGTTTTCGTTTACATTTACCAGAACTGGTGTCAGAAAGTAGATCAAGATATAACTTCACTTGCGTGATTAGTGGTGCCACTCAATTTAACATTTTTACGTGTAAAAAAACTAGTGCCAGTCGATTTAACACATTTTCACATGCAGAAAAAAAACTGTCGCTACTAATCTTTACATGTGGAACCCCAGCTTTATCCAATATTTGAACAATTTTCTCAGTTTACTTACAGTTTAACAGTTACTCATACACTGGATTTTTCGTAAAAATTTAAAGGTGAAAAATTATAACACTTAACAAGCATTCTGTTCTATTAATACATATATATTTAGTACCCTATTATGATCTGGAGAAAAGAGGAAAAACTATATGCAAACACATAATCCATTTTCCACATATTCCATTCCATTCCACATATAAAGTTCATATAATGAATGGAAGGATGGATTCATACCATGGACAATACATTATTTGTTACAGACCCTTCAAATAAACCAGTTAAATACTGATATCCAATTTTTACTAGACAACTAAAATAAACAATATTTACAAAAAATCGGGATCAAATATTTTTTTACAGGGAGGAGAAACAGAAGCACTTACCAGACTTGAACGTCATCTGGAAAGGAAAGCATGGGTAGCTTCCTTTGGTAAACCTAAAATGACACCACAGTCTTTGTTACCATCGCAAACCGGATTATCACCATACTTAAGATTTGGTTGTCTATCCACTCGTCTCTTTTACTATCAACTTACAGACCTGTACAAAAAAATCAAGAAAGTAAGAATGGTTATTATAGGCTCATTACATTTTAATTCTATTATTAGAAGTTCCTAACACAGGCTTTTCCACCCTTATCACTACACGGACAGCTTTTGTGGAGAGAGTTTTTCTACTGTGCTGCAACAAAGAATCCGAATTTTGACAAAATGTTGGGAAATCCAATTTGCGTTCAAATACCGTGGGACAAAAATGCGGAGGCTTTAGCCAAATGGGCAAATGTAAGTGTAAGTAAACGCAGAAATATTTGCCCTATTCAACATTTTCTCATTATAATATTATTTATGAAAGCAAGCAAAGAAATATTTCCCGTAATCTACAAAAAAAATCTGTATAAATATGCAAATCCTGTATTTTGTTTATTTATCGAGATTTTTTTACATAAACATAAATAATGTAGATTTGTAACATCGTAGAGACTGACATAAATATATAACGGGTGTCTCAGAATGTTTTTCGTTTCTGTTTTGACTGATTTTTTTACATAAACATTATATATATATATATATATATATATATATATATATATATATATATATATATATATATATATATATATATATATATATATATATCTCAGAATGTGTGTCTAACGGGTGTCTCAGAATGTTTTTCAAATTATTGATTGATTTGTCCGTTACTTTGTGATAGTTTTTTTTTTAAAGGAATAAAACAATTTTATATTTTGTTATGTATCACTTTTATTTTTAAATTTGTGTGACTATAGTTTCGTAAAATAATTTTACATTCTCAAACACTACTTTAAAACTTTTTTTTGTTTTAAAGCCAGTTTTAAAACCAGTATAAAATTGTTTTATTCATTTTTAAAGAATGTTTGTCGTTTCTGTTTTGACTGTTACGCGCAAAAAAAACATATAGTGGGAGGAACGGAGTGGTGTCAAATTCTTGACGGGCTTTTTAAGTTCAGTAGTGATGAATGGTTTCATGGGACCACAGCGCACATTTTGCGTGCGAGCGTTTTATATAAGCGATTCCTACACTGTTGTTCAACGTCTGTACAGGACACATTTTATTTTAGCGACCATGAGAAATATGCCAAGTGCGAATTTAATCATGCATTGGATGCGTAAGTTTGAACAGATTGGAAACACTATGCCGGAAAATCAACAACACGACTGTTGACCGCGTTCGCAAATCTGTTAGGGACGATCCACGACAGTCTCTATGACTCCGCGCAGCTTCTCTAAATTTGCACAGATCCGCCATTCATCGTATTATTCGCAAATATTTACATTTGTACCCCTACAAAATTGTTAGTGCGCAACAGATGAAGCCCGATGATCCAACTAAACGAATCTAATTTTGCACGGCAATGAAACATCGTTTTATGAGCTTCAATTTAACACTTGCTGATTTTATCCTATGGGGTTACTTAAAAAGTAAGGTTTTCAATCCATTACCACTCAACTTAAATGTTTTAAAGCAAAGAATATGAACAGTCGAAATCTACGCGATTCCAAGAGCGATGCTCCAGCGAGTAGTTGACACTTTCAGTTTCAGGCTAAATGAGTTAAATGAGTAAAAATTCAAAAACTATTCTATAATTTAATATCAATGAAACAAGTTTGAATTGATTCTGAAGTTTAATTTTTTAAATATCAAAAACGAAAGACATTCTGAGACACCCTTTATATAAATTAAACGTTTCATACATATTACATTATAGATTTCAAAATCAAATATTGAAAATTTTATCCAGAAAAAATATATTTACAGAAACCATACCAGTACCCTTAATGTTCTATTTTTTTTATATATATAAAAAATGGGCTATAGCAGGGAGATAACGATTAAAATTTAAAACAAAAATTTGCAATAGTTATTGTGTAAATCCCGATTATTCGATTCAAAGAAATTGTGAATTGAAATTAGCTGGTCTGGTAAAAATGCCCAAATAGACGAAATCTACCGCCACCTGAGTGAATTTGAAAAAGATCGAATGATTTGTCTACGAGAAGGGTTTTTTTGACAAATTGCTATCCTCACTAATATGATGATTTTTTAGTGCGTCCGAACTTCAGATAGAGGTCGCTGTCAAACGAACTGAGAATGCGTGAGCGCTTTTAGTGTAAAAATTATTCAGTTTAATCTAACAAATGAGAGCAACAGAGCAACGCTTGCAAATTGTCGAAATGTATTATCAAAATTAGTATTCTGTGCGTCAAATTTATAGAGCATTTGGTGAATTTTATGGTGCACATAATCGCCCAGACAAACGATGTATTCCCCGAACTGCCGACAAATTCCGAACGCATTTCACACTGGTCGATATTAAAACAAAAAGAAGACGAAACACTGTCCTTTCCGAAAAAAAATATATCACCACCATTGCTGGCAGTGTTGATAAAGAACCAAATTTTTCAATTCGTCGCCGTTCGCAGAAAATTGGGCTTCATTGGAAAATTGGGCTTATTTGGAATCATTTTAAATCTTTGGTCTATACTGATAAACCAGCAACTATTGACGCCAACATAATTGGGATAATTGTGGACATAAGATCCCATTTGCTTGAAAGAGTGGCCAAAATTGTCAGAAGTCCGCAGCAGACATTTGTCCGTAATAATTTTCAAACATTAATGCCAAATAACATGTAAATGTAATGTTATTTCACATAAAATAAATAGTTTCAACGCCTCTAATTTGGTTATTGTTATATTTGTTTAATTAAATTTTCGGACGATTCGGAAATTGTTTAATTTAAAGTTCGGACGCCCTAAAAAAATTACGTTATAAAAATCAGGTTACCTGTAATGAGACGTTGAAAAGTCTGATTTGATAATGGTCAAAATTGAAGAACGGTAGATATCGGACGTCGAAAGCTCCCAAACGACGTTCAACCTATAAGACCAATCAGGCGGCAACGATATTGAAAGCCATTGTTTTTCCCTATCTTATCTTTTCCCTTCTCTTCTTACAAATAATACAAACGTCTCTACTGTTTTCTACACATTTCACACCAATAAGTGTTTACAGGCCAGACAAGTGTTTATAGATCTTAACTTTCACATTTCTTTGTATAAGTTTAGACCTTAAAACACACTACACACTTCTATTTTAATATATTTTTTTATAAAACATGGGCAACAAAAAGTTGCAGTAGTGATTGTGTAAATCCCGATTACTCGATTCAAAGAAGTTGTGAATTGAAATTAGCTGGTCTTACAGTTTTTTATGGCTTTTACAATATTTTGTCTTTAGTTTGGTATCGTAAAAATGCCCAAGTAGACGAAATCTACCTCCACCTGAATGAATTTGAAAAAGATCGAATTATTTGTCTACGGGAAGGGTTTTCTTGACAAATCGCTATCCTTACTAATATTGTGATTTTTTTAGTGCGTCCGAACTTCAGATAGAGGTTGCTGTCAAACGAAGAGTGAGTTTGCGCGTTTTTAATGTTAAAACTATTCAGTATAGTTCAACAAATAATTATAGAACGTTTAACATCAGAGCAACGCTTGCAAATTGTCGACTTTTGTCGAATTTTATGGTGCACATAATTGCCCAGTCGAGCGATATATTTCCCGAACTCCAAATGCATTTCACGCTGCTCGATATTAAAACAAAAAGAAGACGAAAAACTGCTTTCGAAGAAAATATTTATAAAATATATATAAAAATATTATATAAAATATATATAATAAGATCCAAATTTATCAATTTGTTGTCGTTCGCGGAAAGTTGGGCTTTGTTATTCGACTACGTGGATTATTTAATTCCGAATTTGAATGGTATTGATCTGGAGATGTGGTTCCAACAGGACGGCTCCACATGTCATATCACGAAGGCAACAATCGATTTACTGAAGGAACAATTCGGTGAGAAAATTATTTCGAGGAACGGACCTGTTAATTGGCCACCACGATCATGTGATTTAACGCCTTTAGGTATTTTTTTTGGAATTATTTTAAATCTTTGGTTTATACTGATAAACCAGCAACTATTGACGTTAACATAATTTTGACAATTACGGATATAAAGCCCCTACTGCTTGAAAGAGTAGTCAGTCAGAAATTGTCAGAACGCGGACTTCTGACAAAGAACTGCAGACATTCGTCCGAAATAATTTTCAAAAATCGCAAGCATTAAAAAAATTCGCAAGCATTAAAAAAATCACATTATAAATATCAGGCTACCTGTAATGAGATGTTGAAAAGTCTGGTTTAATAATGGTCAAAATTGAGGAAGGGTAGATAACGGACGTCGAAAGCGCACGTTAGCACGCTTTCGACGTATTTCGTGTGTCGTTCAACATATAAACCAATCGGTGGCAACGATATTGAAGGCCAATGTCCTTCTATCTTACTTACTATCTTAACTGGCTCGTTCTCTTCCTAGAAATAATGCAAACATCTCTTTTGTTTTCTTTGTAAGAGTACTCATTTCACACCAAAAAGTGACCACTGGGCAAACGAGTGTTCTATAAATTTTAACTTTCATATTTGTTTGTATAAGTTTACACCTTAAAACACACTGAAAGAAGTAAGTAATTTCATTACTCTACATAATACTATATTTATAATAATTCTCTTCATAATACGATTTCTGGAATATCCTGTGATATTATTACTTTCGTCTAGTTTGGTTCCCAGTTAAGTAAATGAATTCACAACTTCAATGTAGTCATTCCCAATTATTCAGTGCTGTTCTCTTCTTCGGTTAATTCTATTTTGCACCACCTGTTTTTGTTTATATTTATTTCTAGACTAGCACTTTTGGCTTTCAACTTTATTTCATCATAGGTCTATCTTAATGATATTTTCGATCTTATTAATATGTAATATATCAGATCATCTGTTTTTCATTGTTTATCGCTATGCCGTTCACATCTACATAGATGTATTTGCTGCTATACATATATTTGCTGATTGATAGCTTTGTTCTACTACTATATATGACAATTTATATGTCTGTCAGTATTTAAACAATATTCAACCATCATTATAATTAAAACGTGGATAATGTCTTTGTTATGTATCGCCTTTTGATATTTGATAATAGTATAACTGCAATTTCTCAACAATGTTACATATTCCAAATGTTAAAAGCTATGAATAATAACTATTTTAAATACAACACATATTGTGATGATTGTAACTATAATATAAAATAAGTAAATGTAAAAATAAAAATTCAGCTTTAACAACACATTATGGTGCATAAGCAACATCAATATACATATGTCCAAAAGTTTGGAATATTCAAACATTTCACATTTTTATTGATATTTAGTGTTTCTTTTACTCGTTTGCCTAATCATCATTTTATTACAATTCTTACTGGTGCCAAATAAAACTCGACACCCAATGATCAATGTGAGTAAAATTGATTTATTATTTTTTACCTAATTATCATTTTATTACAACACTTACTGGTACCAAATAAAACTCGACACCAAATGACCAATGTGAGTAAAATTGATTTATTATTTTGGAGTCAAAAAATTACAATGTACCAATTACCCTCAAACGTAACTTAAAAATAAAAAGAACAACTTCCTATAAAACCAATAAGCAGTAGTTCCTCCATGGGTCTATATGCATGCCTGCGGGCGATTTGGCATGATGTCGATAAAATGACCCATTTGGGGTTGTGGAATTTTCTCCCATTCTTCACTAGTAGCATCTTTTAGTTCTCGCGGGGTAAGAAAAGGATTGTTTTGTTGCTTGATGCGTGTTTTCAGAATGCGACAAGCATGTTCAATAACATTCATGTCAAGGAAATTCGCTGGCCACCCTAACTTGGTTATTTCCTCTTCAGGAAAATTTTGTACTGGTGCATTGTCATCCATAAAAACAAATCCGTTGCCTATTGAGCCTTGGAACAGACGCACAACAGTATCTAAAACTTCCTCGATGTACACAGCACCAGTGACTCTTCTCTCTAGGGCCAGTGGAGGTGTCCGTGTACCCCTCATATTATCATCCCAAAACATCAGGCTCCCACCTTTAAATGGAATACGTGGTTGAGTTGTTTTTAGTCTCATTTGTCGACATGGAGCTCTCCAAGCTAATGTCCTTCGTGAATCAGAAACCAAGCCAATTTCGTATCATCGGAGAACATCACGTATTCCAGTTGGGACTATGATCCACCATTTCTCGAGCCTATCTTCTGCGATTGAAATTTACCGCTTTCAGTCTGCGTGTTATCGTTTGTCGTAAAACATTCACCCCTTCAAGCCTAACAAACTCCCTTGATATACCACTTGAAGATTGCAGACGATTTCTTCGAGCTATCATTGATATCTGCCGATCTTGTGGAGCTGTTGTCTATCGTTTTCTACCACTTCTGGGGCGAACATTTACGTCATTAGTCTCTTGGAATTTTTTATGAATTTTCGATGCAGCACTTTGGGAAATATTTACAATTTACGCGATATCACTTTGATTAAAGCCTTCTTGTAATAAAGCAAATTACTCTTGATATGTTAAAATGAGATATCATGTTTCTAAGCATTTTTAAACGGATTGATTGAAAACTGAAAAAGAACTGAAATAATGTGTAAATACCAATATCAACAGAATGGTCAAAAATCAAAAAACCTGTGTTATCAGCAAAACAATGTGTTTCTTATTTTCATTTAAAACGGTCTAAAATAAATATATATCACAATATGTAGAGTATCATAGGCGTATATATCCTATTTGTAAATATTCCAAACTTTTGGACATGCGTGTATATTAATTAATTGCAATAGTCTTAAAAATATCTCAAAATACAACAATGCCGATTTAAACACCTCGTAAGAGGAGTAGACGATCCATGACAATATGTCACTAAGAAAAAGCTGCTTAAAGCTTATTTATATATCTAAGCAGCCATACATTAATATTGATCAAAAAAATTAAAATAATTTATTCCATTTATTTTCCGTGTAAAAATAGGGTCAAACTGGGTTTCCTTGGATTGACGCTATTATGGCCCAACTTCGAAATGAAGGATGGATTCATCATCTCGCCCGACATGCTGTGGCTTGTTTTCTAACCAGAGGAGACTTGTGGATTTCATGGGAAGAAGGAATGAAGGTAAACTCAAACTATTCCAAACTAAACTGTAATAATTTCATTTTAATTTAAAGGTCTTTGAAGAGCTACTTCTAGATGCTGATTGGTCAGTAAACGCTGGTATGTGGATGTGGTTATCCTGTTCGAGCTTTTTTCAGCAATTTTTCCATTGTTACTGTCCTGTAAAATTTGGAAGAAAAGCTGATCCCAATGGAGATTATATTAAGTATAAAATGAAATCTGTGAATATTAAAAAGCTAAAATTTGTTCATTTTATAGACAATATTTACCTGTATTGAAAAATATCCCTATACAATATATTCATGAACCTTGGATGACCCCAGAATCTATTCAACGAGCAGCTAAATGTATAATAGGAAAAGATTATCCTTTGCCGATGGTAAATCACGTCTTTGTTAGTAGAATTAACATTCAACGTATGAAACAGGTAATAAAAATGTAATGATTAATAATTTTTCTTTCATAACTCTATTAAGAAGAACTACTCATGAATTACTCTATTAATAATCTAAAATTAATTAGTCTTTCATATTTTTTTTAAATATCAAATTATTATCTACATATTTGTATTATATTTAGCCACAAAAAATTCTGAAAGGGTTCTTCATTTAATCCATTTTTGTTCTTTGTTTTATCATTTTCATTCGCCATATTTACCAGATAGCTGCCTCTGACTTCAATATGTCCCTAAAAGTGGCGGCTCGTGATGGAGGGCGTTGGAGTGCCGCCCCTCCAGCATTTATCACAGTAAACAATTTTTTAGATCCAAACACTATATTTTATTTCCGTTCAGTTTCTTTCCTTTAACTCATTTTCCTGGTTCACCCCCTGTATAGGGTTTCAATAGCACGAAAAGTAAAAAGGAGGAAGGGGAAAGCAAAAAAATTCTTCAGCAGCACTATTTTCTTCTACGCCCTTCCACTTTAAACCCCCACGAGCCGCCACTGTTCCTAAACCTTAAAGGATTTCTCACTGGCACACATTTTAAAACCAATGAAGTTTTTGGTGAATAATAAAAGTATCTTTAAAAAGTTTTTTATCGCTAGCAGCACTAAAAATACTCAACTGACAATTTTGACGACTTCTTTCGATCAGGTGTTAAAGGGACTAAGGACGTCGGGTCCCTGTGAATTGTACTTTGACATTATTTCTCTTATATTTATCACAGCTCTTTCTACCTGACTACCACCTATTTGAAGAACATCAATAAATTTATCTAATCGAACCTAACAACCTTCTTTCGCGAGGGTATTTAGAAGTTATCCAAATATATAAAATTGGAATAGAATAAAAATAAACCTTTCAGTTCGATACAGTTAGTCCAACGTTTTTTTTTTGTATCCCCTCTAAAAAATACGATCTTCTTTCGCGCAGATTCGCATCCGAAAACCCACTGTTTTGACTGTTCCTTGTTCTCTGATGTGCTGTGATAAATCCATGAATCCAATGATGATCCAAAAATCATTTCGTTTTCGAATCGAACCAAAAATCGTTTACACACGTATTTGTTTCCTGTGAATTGTGAGCAATCGCGGCACCCATCTTGCAGAAAGCTTTTTCATATTTAAATGAGTTGTTAAAATATCCTACACCCGTTCAGTTGAGATGCCCATAGTCTCAGCAATCTCACGTACTTTTACTCTTTGATCGTTTATCACAATATCGTGAATTTTTTTAATAATTTCTCATGTGATAACCTCATTTGGACGACCTGGACGATCTTCATCAAAAATACTTGCACGGCCACTTTTGAATTCAGTTGTCCAATACTTTATGGTTAATAACGAAGGTGCAGAGTCCCCTTAAACTTAGCTTAACTCCGTTTTAATCTTATAATTTGTTTTCTTTTTCAAAAACAAGTATTTTATCACTGCTCGATATTCAATTTTTTCCATTGTTGTAAAATCACAAAAGTTGTTCTATTTAAATGGCTGCCATTCACAAACTTTGACAGTTTGACAGTATTGGTGTGAAAGGTTATATTTACGAAACATATCACTTTTTAAATGCTAGCAGCGCCATCTCTGGCCTAGGCCAAGTACTTATCGTACTATGAAGCCCTCGTATTAGGAGGCAAGAAAACATTAGCATGGATTAGAGAGCGAACACTTATGGAAGATATAGTCGAAAATATTGCTAAAACAAAATGGCTATGGGTAACCCACATCGCACAAATGCCGAAAGAAAGATGGGTAAAGAAATCATGTATTTAGAAACCATGAAGTGCAAAAAGACATGTAGGACGACCAGTGACACGAAAAACAACTGTACAATGATGATCTTTATTTGGTTTATTCTCATTATTTTTTTTAATTAATATCCCTTAAAATAAATTTCACAAATTCTTCTACACTATTAATCCTTTACTAAAGTGGTTTGCTGAGAACGCTATAAAATAATGAATCCTTGATTCAACAAAAATGAGAGAGTTTAGACCATCGCCTCTCAACCTGGCAGTCGCGGCCCCTAAGACGGTTGCATTCAGGAATATTGGAGGTCGCAATGTGTTCAATCCGTATACGAAACATATTAATAAAGTATTTTTAATTTAAAAACAAGTGTTAAAAAAACTAATTTTACCAGGTAATAACGACATAAAACAAACTTAAATAAAGTAATAGCCAAAGTTGTTTAAAATAAATTAATGCCACGGTTAATTTTGATTTTCGCTTAAAGTTTTTCTCTACGATTTCTATATTTAGTTTTTAAACCCACCATAAACAAGAAGTTGTTTTCGCAGTAAAAGTAGCGAAGGGAATCAATGTTTTCAAAAAAGTAAGAAGTAGCGAAGGGAATCAATGTTTTCAAAGCTTCCGTTACTGCGCTTCCGTATTCACCTCGTCGTGAAAGCCAAAAGTTATCTAAATCTTGAATTAAAAATTCTAGTTGTAGAGTTTTGTCGGCCGAAATTTTAATAAGTTGATTGTGAATTTGAATAGGTAATTCAGCAGCTGCAATAACATTTTCATCAAACGAATTGGGAACCCATCATTGAGAACAAATCATCTTTGTTATCTGGAAAATATTCCAATAAGTGAATTTTCGAAAGTTTAAGTAATTTAAGTAATTAAGTAATTCGCGTAAATGCGTTTTCATTCTCTCCAACACCCGATCAATAACAGAATTTTCTTAATCCATATTTTTGTTAATATAATCCGAAGTTAAAGTGAATGGAACAAAATTGCGTCTTTCAAGGCGTATTATCCAAATACTAAACTTCTTGATGAACGCATTGACATTGTCTGTCATTAGTAAAATGTTTTTGTTGCGCTCTTGTAAACTCGTATTCAAGTCATTCAAATGTGAAAATATATCACTCAAGTAAGCCAACAGTAATAAAGTATCCATCTTGTAAAAACTCTGAAAATGTGCTATTTTTATTTGTAAAAAGATTTTCAATTAATCTAGAAATTCAAAAAACCTGGTTAGAACTTTTCCTCACGTCGCGACAACCACCTGACTTCAGTATGGAAAAGCAGTGAGTTGTATTTGGCACCCATTTTTTTCGCACAATATGGGAAGCAGTCTAGTCTGCAATGGTCGGCTTTTAATAAAATTAACAATTTTGAAGGCTTCTAACAGAACATTTTGTACACCCCCACTTTATTATCGTGCCATCAGTACATACCGCAATGCATTTATTAAAGTCCAAATTTTCGTTTTGTGTTACATCATAAAATACATCATTTTATGTTACATCATCAATAAAAACTTTAAAAAAGTCCTTCGCCAGTTGCATGACCAGGGATTGATTTGCAAAATAGCATATTTTCTTCAACTGATCCCTCGCATTCCTATCGAACAAAACACAAAAATTGTGCCAAGCCAACACGTTCGACATGACTCGTCGAACTGAATAGCAAAAAATTCACTTGATTTAACCTTTTCAATTATTTGATCGTAAACATCATTGACCATTTCATTAATACGTCTCGATATTGTATCATTTGAAAGTGATATTGTTTAGAACTTTTTTGCTTCTTCCAAACTTATTATCACATTGATCATATCAATGACAGCGGGTAAAAAGAGTTTTTTCGCAGTCGTGTGGGGCTTAGACTCCCTGGACACTCTTAATGCTACTAAGTAGGATTCTTGAAGTGCTGCGGTCTGATTACGACTTGATTTGTTGATAGCAATTTGTTGCTTTTTCAAGACAAGTGATTAACGCTCGAAAAACTCTAATAGTTTGTTTTGTAAAGACGGGTATTTTGTGTCCAGATGCCGGACTATTTTTCAAGGCTTTATGCTTTCCGCGTACAGAACTTGATAACAAACAACACATTGCCGCTTGTCATCCAAGGCAATGAATCCATAATTTAAATATGTTTCATTGTACAATTTGGTCTTTTTCTTTACTCTTTCACCAGATGTAGATGGTGCATTTCGTTTTATCACAAATTTGTGCATTTTATTTCATATTCTTCAAACTATTTTAATATTATTACTATATTTAATATTAATATTATTCAAACGTTTCGTCTTGTTCCTTTGTTTTTATTACCAACGCACATAGCTTCTACGAACCTGCATAAGCGGGCTCGGGACGAATGATCCGTCTCGCATGTGAGGGCAAGTTTAGGACACCGCTTCGAGCTGGTACAAGTAATATAAGAACAAGGGGTTACACAAGTGTTGTTCGGTATTTGTGGTCGTGTGCGGTATTTTAGTATAAGTGTAACGGCCCATTAATATATATATATATCCGTCATTGACGATTCGTCATTTAATACAAAGACAAATAATGATTTGAATGAACGTTTTTTTCACGATTCGCAAGCGTGTAAACACGGTCGTAGGAATTTATAATAATTTAATTTAAAAATAAAAACGATTCTTCATAAATCACGATACTGAAAAAAGGACGAATCGTTGCCGTGTTAACCGACCGATGTAAAACTTTGATAAACGTTAAATTAACATATTGTACTGAGGGGGTCGCAACGTTTTTTACTTAACTTTTTGGCTATTTAGTGAGTCGCGACACTACGTTGCGAAAGGATGGTTTAGAGTCTAAACTTTAAACAAGAAAATCTAGATAATAATTAACTATTTATTTTTTAAATATATTGTTCTTCACTTTTCTACAATGCCTTTTTCTGCAAATCGAGTATTTTCTGATTCCAGTGATATCCAATTATGTGGTAATCTCAATCAGCCAATAAAATTTATAATTTTTATTAAATTGTCAAAAAATGATTATAAATTTTATGATATCTCAACTATCTTTTAACCGAAAAATATAAAAAAATATATAATAATATAAGCAACAGCACAATGATTTAAGTCAACAGCACAATGATAAGATATAATGATAGTAGCAGATTCATACATCCATTCAACAACTCAAAGAATAGAACAGGTACGAGTAAAATAACTATGTACGACGAACTGACCAGTAAAAAAAGAAAGCTGACGAAACAATATTTACCGGTATTCAATTCAACGAATGAACTTGAATGCTAATAGTTTTGTTCTAGCAAAGATTTCAAACGGTTTCAAATCGTCCGGAGTTTGCGCAGGCGAATGTATGCTAATGTTTCGGTCATAGGTGTTTTTTTTCACAAATTAGTTCAGACAACATTTCGCAGAAATGTTTCAAGACGCTCCGACGCTGCACTTATATACAGTGGGTAAAAAAAGAGATAAAGAGAAAGAAGAGAGTTTCTGCAATAATTTATTTATTAATGAAATGAGATAGAATAGTATTTTTAAATTGCATTGACAAACGGTATACGAACGGCATACGGACAAACAGTACGGTATTTAAAAAAAAAAGGATTTTAAATCTTGTTTAAGGCTGTATACGCCTTATCTTCTCTTCCTTAAAATTGAAATATACATTAGACATAAGTATTATTGACTACGGTGCACTATGTGGTCAAAAGAAAAAAAAATAGTATTGAAAAACGTTTTGGACGCCAGAGAAAGTTACAATTCAATCTGATTGATCAGATTAGGTATATCCATACTTGTTCAATTTTTGGTCGTCAATACGCATTCATCTGTTGAAAGGTTAGACGCATGCGGTGTTGAACGAGAAGCAGCCAGGATGCAAGGAAAAATGATGAAGCACGAAGAAACGCAGAGGGCACTGGCTCTCACCGATGTTGGGTATTTTACGCCTTCGCTTTCAACTTCTTGAAATAATCTGCAAGTTTTTGCAATAATTTACAAATTTCCTTTAAAGTAAAGTAGTTTAATTTTATTAAATTAAATAAATATATTAAATTTTATATTTAAAAACAAAAAATAAATATATAATTTTGAAAGTAATAATTTATTTTTAGTAAACTCCAGGGTAAGACGAAATCACTGCAAAAATGCTGAAATATATGGGAGAAATAGCAAAGGAAGAATTTTTGTCACTACTAAACGATATCATACTAGAGAAGAAAGTACCAACAGACTACAATATGGGTATATATGGCCTTTGTTTAAAAAAAGAGATATTAAAGAATGTAAAAACTATGGAGAGATCACACTAACAAGTCTACCTGGAAAAATATTTACCAGAATAATAGAGCATAAGCTGAGAGAAAAATTAGAACGCATAACAATGAATCCTTAGAATTAGAGACAGGAATTGGTCTAAGATAGGGCTGCGTACTGGTCCACTGTTATTTTCAGTAGTTATAGACGATGTTGCAAAAAATAGCAAAACAGAATTCAAAAACAGATTATATATAAATATATGATATATAAATTATATATAAATATAGATATAAATGAAAACAGTGACAACATAAGAATTACTGATCGCTGATGATATTGTCCTAATGGCAGATTCTGAAGAAAAACTGCAACATAACTTAGCGAACAATGGTAACTGCGAACAAAACAATGGTAACTGCAGGCACAATAATAAAATATAAAATTGTACTCGATGGGAAGGTAATGGAGCAATATAGAAACTATATGTATTTATGCACAATAATAGAAGATAATGGAAAAATAGACGGTTAAATGACGAAAAAATGGGAAAAGCAGGCAAGATATACAACACCCTAAAAACCAAATTGCTAGGAAAAAGAAATATACCGAAAGCGGTAAAAGCACAAGTGTATCAGAAAGTAGTGAGACTACCAATGATATACGGCAATAAATCTTAGACCTTAACAAAGAGAAACAAAAGTATAATTACAGCTACAGAAATGAGATTTCTACGCAAAATAGAGGGAATTACAAGAAGGGATAGAGTGAGAAATACGATAGTAATGGAACAACTGGAAACGAAACCAACAAAAAGAGCTATAGAAGAAAGACAACTGGGCTGGCTAGGACACATCCACAGATTGAAAGAAGAGAGATTAGCCAAACAAATCTATGAAGCGAAAACACGAGGAAAAAATAAAGTGGAATTCATTGGAATGAGGATCGAAAATTGGAACTGGACAGGAACTCATGGAGAATAATAATTCATGAAATACCATCATGCTGAAATGTAAACTGCCAGTCGTACACCTAACGGTACAACGGACTTTTAGATTAAATAAAATAAAAAGTAATAAAATTGCAAATTGAGTACGTAAGAAATATTTTTTTAATATATATTTTCCTGTAGTAAGTTGTTCCTGTAAAAATATTTTAAAAAGTCCTTTGTCCGTACAGATTTTAATTATTTTTCGTATTTCCGTGCTCTTATTAATATGACAATGTCAGATGTATTCATGA
Source organism: Cosmopolites sordidus (assembly GCA_031761425.1). Taxonomy (NCBI): domain Eukaryota; kingdom Metazoa; phylum Arthropoda; class Insecta; order Coleoptera; family Curculionidae; genus Cosmopolites; species Cosmopolites sordidus. The sequence continues at coordinate 44,337 of JARFXV010001890.1, read as the reverse complement.
AACTGAAATGACAGTTAACAGCAGGTACTTACAAAATAAAATGTTTTTAACATTTATAAAAAACCGTCTTTACTTTACTGAAGTTTTGAATATTCTCATTTTTTCTCTGTTCTCTATTTTTAGGTCTATCAACAATTATCAAACTATCGACCCCATGATGGTACAAATTATTCGAACTTGAAGAGGTTTGGCTACCAGAACAAACTACTTACACATTCAGATATGACTACTAAGAAAACAACCGATAATTAAATTATAGATTATTTCCCAAAATACTCTAATCAAATTGGAATAATACGGAGTTCCTAGCGGCAGATCTGAACATAAACCAAAAAGCAAGTAACAAGGCTAAAGCATTTCAACTGTTATCTTGATAAATATAGTTTATAATTAAATTGTTATATATTTAATTGTAAAACAAACCTTTAAATGTTCTGTTGAATATAAATTTATAAAAATATAAACAATATATAGATGGAGTAGTGATTTATTTATACTTAGAAACTTAAATTTTTTATGTTGAATTATCTAAAGATGATATCATGGTCATCAAAAACATTACTACAATTTCCTATAGATATGTTATAATAAAACATGTAAGATTATTAATAATTTCTATGTTTCCTGAGCAATAAAACATATTTTAAGAGTGCATTTAAATACATTTGATTACGCAGGTTAACAAATTTAAACTTTTTTGAGGTAACATTGATGAAAATAGGTGTATATAAAGTATTTTGTAGTCCTAAATCCGAAAATGACAAGCTAAATACTGTAACACGTGCAGTTTTTTTTTTGTTACAGGGGGTCGTTGGTGGGGAAAAAAAAGGAGACAACATATTTTTACAATCTAATATATGTATTTAATATAAACATGTAAAATGTATTAAATCTATGCAAAGATATTACTGATGATTATGTGAATAAAAAATATATTACATGAGATGTCATACAGTGACAAAAACTTTAACTTTTTCCTCTTGTGTTCTGTAACATCATCTCTTTTTAAAAATCAGCAATAGTCGCCCAACATAGATGGGTTCCAGCGTCTCTGGATCTTGCTTCCATCGTCCTGATGTCCTGATTAAACTTCTCTCCTTGTTCGACACTTACTGCACCCAAATTTTCCTGAAAAAAATCCAAATGGAAGTGTAAAAACTGCATTTTTAAGGACATGCGACATCCTAGTATTTCATAGACTTTTAAGAGTTCATCTATGAGGCTTTTTATAGTTTTCATCTTTTCTGTTGCCCAGAAATCCTTTCACTACACTTACAAAACACTTCCAAGCTGCCAATTCCTTTTCATTTAATTTTTCTTGAAAACCGAAATCACCTAGAATATGCCTTCTTTTGGTTTTGTACCACTTAATTGAGAAATTACCTCAATTACCTACTTGATACCATTACCTTCTTTGTCCATGAATTTGACAAAGTTGTTCATTAATCCAAGCTTAATATGGCGGAAGGAGCACCTTTTTTGAGTTAACAAGGGGGGCATATTTTATGTTTGAAGTGCAAAGTTCAAAAGAAGTTCCATGAGGTCAATCATTATTACTGAAATGTTCTTTTGTTGCCCTACTGTCCCATAGACAGAAAAAACAGCAATGCTTTGTAAAACCCCCATGAAATCCTGGCAATATACCTATCACTTAAAAAATCCCCACAAATATCTTACTGATACTGTTCATATTTAACGCGATTTAGTATGGTTGCTAATTCGTCATAGGTTTATTTCATTGCCGCTGAATGTGCTAAAGAAATAGATGGGTTTTTGTTTCCACTATGAAGCAAGACTGCTTTTAGGCTGCATTTCGACGAATCTATAAAAATACGCCACTCGGAAGGTACATGTTCCATATTAAGCTCATTCATTAAACCATCAATATCACAATAGACACACAGCGATTCATCCATTTTACAAAAACTTCAAAATGTTACATTCCGTTTTGAGTAAAGTAAAACATTTGAATTTTTATCTAATACGTTCCACTGTTGAAGTCTGGAACCAGGAAGTTCCGATTTTTATTTTAAGAATCCAAGGTCACGTACCAAATCATTTAATTAATTCTGACTTATTAAGTAAGGTTCACTGGTAGGTGTTCTCTCAGGAAGTTGTGGATCAAATTCTGATGAAAAATTAGAGTCATCGGAAAACATGTTGTCCAGGTTTTGAAGGCGCAATCGGTACGGATGGTTCCTGGCTGTGAGGAACTGGCCTAAGTGCAGAAGGCAAATTTGGATACTGAATTTTGTCCCGTCGCTTTTTTGAAATCCCTTCTGTTTTAGTGATACAAAAGTAGCAATCACTTACATGGTCAGTAGGTTCTCTCCACACCATAGGAACAGCAAACGGCATAGAATTTTTCTTGTGAATTCACTGCACTAAATTTACGTAATAACTTACACCGCAAACATGAGGAGCCCAACTTTTATCTTGATCTCCAATTTGGCACATAAAATATAAAGGATAGTTTTTTTAACTTCCTCGGATATAGGTCCAAGTTGTGATTTAAAATAAATCATCCGCATATATAACAAAACTTATCCGCTATATTTTAGCAAAATCGACGACTAGAACTTGCCATTTTATATAAAATCGACTTAAGCACTTGACGGTACTGTAAACGAGTCAGATGCCTTCAAGATTCGTAGAATACTGTGGAAATATCCCCCATTTGGTCTTGTGGTAATTCCTATATTGTCCAGTTCAAAGCCAGGTACAAATAATTTCAATGGTCCCATGATATAAAGAAGAAGCAGGTAGATGAAAATAGGACGTACTAGGTCATTTCTGTGAAACGGTGTTTTAATAGCTACCTAAATGAAACCCAGAAAGAGTATTCTCATCAATGTTACAAAAATCATGTCGACCTCTGTTATTGAAAAGAAATAATTTTGGTTGTTTGCATTTCATGAACAATATTTTCCATAAAAAATCTACCACATGCGCTTTTCTTCTATTTTCCTTCCTTCGAATATGCTCCGATTGAGTTATTTGAACTTTTTTTTTAATTTTCGGTTCAAATAATGTAGTACTAGTCAAATTTATATTTATTTTCGTTTTATTTATTTACTAGCTGATTCGACAGACGTTGTCCTATCCAATTTCAGTAAACATGTTTGTGATCATTTTTTCAATTTGTGAAAAACTATTGGTAAACAAAGTAAAAATGAGAAACAAACGTATTTATGTGTGATCATTTCATCTATTGACGATTCAATTTGAAGAGTACATTCAGAAGTACGCCAATGAGAAATTTTACATTCGAGATGAATTTTATTGGCAGTACACCTCTGAAATGCTGGAAATGTCTGATATGCCTGGAATGTGATCGACTTGAAACCATGCGGTTTTGTTCCAAAATTTAAGTCATTATTGAATCAAACCAGAATTTCATGTCAACCAAATGATTTATTAACTTCCCTTAAATTTGAAATTACAACGAATCTCCAACCAAATTGTCTCGAACCACATTTGTTGCGCCAAATGAAGTCATTTGGAAGTAACTGTTGTATTTCTGGATTTGTGTCAGGAAATGTGTGGAATTCTGTTCGTTTCGCGTTTCGCGCCCTCCATCCACCCGAGATTATTTTCTAAAATAATCCCGAAACTTCACTGCTGGTTAGATGGGATAAGGTTTCCGTAGTCGTAACGCTACTCACAAAACCATTATCTTCTCTTCCATTGGTGTTTCCGCTGCTTGGCCGCCGGACGGGGTGGGCCAAGCGCTTCGCACCACTTCCCTCTGGGGGACATGTACCAGAGGGGGGTGTAGTCTTAAGATATTATTTTATTTGCCGATGACACTGAAGGTGTTTCGGCGTAAATTATCTGTCTTACCTTTTACCTGTAAGAGAAAAGAAAACTTTCACTTCACATTTCACCAATTTCCTTTTTTTTCCCCAAACCGGGACGTGGTGTCCCATCCCTCGATGTTGATCCCTCGTTGGGCAACAGTCAACCTAGTCCTCCAAAAGTTGGAGTTTCGGTCTTCTGTGCCGTCTGCCACCCAAAGCTGCGAAGTCTTCAGGACGATAGTCAGTTACCCTTCGCAGTTCTTGATTTGGGTGGTCACGCATCTTCAGGAAGGCTTTCTCTGTCTTTTCTTGCATGCACTGCCTAAAGGGAGTCCACATCATCTCTCTGTGTATCTGAAGATGTACCAGGGGGCATCGAGAGCTAGTCTCACTAGCTTATTCTCATAGCTTTCCAGTTTCTTGATGTAGGATTTTGCCGCGTAGCCCCACGCGATCGATCCGTACATCATGACGCTTCTCACTAATGATCTAATCATTAAGATCTTCAGCTTCACGTCTAATTTGCTGGTTCTGCAAATTAGCGGGTAAGCTATCTTCGCAACAGCCTTCAGCCAACAGCCTGAAGCCAACAGCTTCGCGTTCTTTGCATGTTGCCTCCATGACATCCTCTTGTCGAAGGTGACACCTAGATACTTTACAGTATCTTTCCATGTCATTCTTTCGTCTTCGATTTCCAGCTGGTGACCGGGTCTGCTCCTTCTCTGCGTGACGTAGATAGCCTGTGTCTTGGCGATATTGGCCTTGATCTTCCAGGCTATCAACCATTCCATCAGATCGTCCAGGTGATCCTGGACGTATCTGACGGCCTGGTCCGGTCTCTTGTGCCTGGCCATGATGGCCGTATCATTGGCATACAGGGCTACTCTAGTGTTATTCCTCCTCGGAATATCACTAGTGTATATGTTGTAGAGATGGGGCGCTAGTACCTCTCCCTGTAGTATGGGGCGCTAGTACCGGGGCGCTAGTACCTCTCCATTTTCACAGAGAAACTTCGTTCTCTTAGGTATGAGTCAATCAGCTCAACAATCCACTCCGGGAATCCCATGTCAATCATCTTGTGGATCAGGCCATCGTGCCATACCCTATCGAAAACCCTTCGATACATCGACATCGAGTAGGACGATGGCCGTTCCGTGTCTCCTGTCCAGCGTCTCTGTTATGTATTCTGTGACACATAACAGTTGATCTAAACCCGAACTGTTCGGGCGGAAGGATGCTGTTTTCTTCGAGCACCTTCTCTAATCTCTTTAGAACCACTCTTTCTACGACCTTACTTATTGACGGCAATAAGCTTATCGGCCTGTAGTTTTGGGGAAATTTTTTGTCTTTCCCTGGCTTCGATATCATTCTCACCATTGCGTATTTCCATCTATCCGGGAAATACCGCAGTCTAATGGCTGCGTTTGCAATGGCGGTGATGGCGGCAATTCCTTTTCTCGGCAGCTTTTTCAGCATGCGATTGGTAACACCATCGCACCCTGGAGCTTTCTTGAGCCGAATCTTCTGGATTATACCCTTGACCTCCTTCGGAGTTGCAAACTCCGGAGGCGGCCTGGGCCCAATCCTCTCGCGGAAGTTTCTTACCGTCCTTTTGACTAACCTCTCGAGGTTTTCGTCATCGTCGTCGTGAGAGTTGATGACACACTCTCTTTCGAGCGCGTCCGCCATGGCTTCGGCCTTTTCTTCATCTGTGTAGACAAGTCCGTTCCTTCCATGGATCATCCTTACATCTGGATCTCTCTTGAGAGCCCTGTAGACTCCCCATAGTGTGCCGTCCGCGTTATCCAACTCGGTCAAGCGGTCAGTCCACCTCTTTTCTGCGAGGTTCTTCAGTGCCTGTCTCAGGACATTGGTAGATCTGGTCAACTCCCTGGCCAGATCCGCCGTCCTATTGGCACTATATCTTCTCTTCAGCGCCTTACGCCTTCTAATCATCCTCCGAATAAACTGAGGAACAGGTCCGTAGGGGTGCTGGGTTTGCCTTTCTTCCGTCCTCGTCGTGCATTCTTCTACTGCATCGACAATGGCCTTTTCCAATCTCTCCACTTCGTTTTCCAACTCTTCCGTTGTACCGATCTTCGGGATATGGATTTTGGAGTGGAGTTTCTCCGGGAACAAGCCCCAGTTCACCCACCTCCTCACCGTAAACTCCCTTTGTCCGTCACCAGAACCCAATTTTAGAAAAATTGGGTTGTGGTCGGAAGTCCCGTCGTACACGGTCTCAATGTCGATATCCACGGGGATATCCTTGATAACCGCGATGTCCAGTACGTCTGGTAAGCTGCCTGTTGGTTGATACGTGGGCTCTTGGGGAGCAATCACGATTGCTCCCAAAGCCTCCACGAATCTCTCCAGTCTTCTTCCGTTGGGGTTATACAACCTGCTATGCCAACCCGGTGACTTGCAGTTGAAATCCCCAATGAGTACTTTTCCTACATTTCCCTGTAGGAGTTCCTCAATATCTTCTCTTAGCAGCTGATCTGGCCTGCCAGGATGGTAGACGGACTGCACCTCAATGGGTGCATGTGCCATCTCTACCTTGACTCCTATAGCTTCGATTTCGCCATCGTTATCTCTCAATGGCTCAGATTCCAGACTTCGTTTAACCAGGATGGCTACGCCACCACCAACTGGATTCGGTCTGTCGAATCTGAATGTCCGGTAGTTCAGGAAATTAATCCTGTACCCGGACGGACATCTTGTTTCTTGCAGCGCAAGAATATCTGGCTCATAATCGGCTAGAAGTTGTTCTACTTCTATCTTCTTGCCTCTGATCCCGTTGACATTCCAGGATCCAATTCATCAGCGTGTGCGGTTTGCTTCCTCTACTTGGCATTTTGTGCTGCAAGTATGTCGCGGAATGACTGCTCGACCGCTTGTCGGATTATTTCCTCTAGATCCGGTTTCTTGCTTGCGTCCTTTCGCGTTTGCGTAGTAGGCTCTTACCTATTCTGTCTCTTCCCACTCTTGGTGGGGGCATTCTTGCATCCCATGTAAGATGCGGGGTGTTTCCCCCCGCAATTTACACAGGTCGCTTCGTCTTCTTTTGAGCGCGTACAGTCGGAGCTCCTGTGCTCCTCTCCGCAGCTCACGCATCGTACAGGGTAACCGCAGTTACTCTGCACGTGCCCGAATCGCTGGCACCGGTAACACTGTCGTTCTTGACTTTTCTTTCCGTCTTTACCACCAACCTATCTAGGTATTTGATGGCAACGACCTTATCACTCTTGCTTTTCACCAAGACCATTGGGAGTTCACGGCCCTTGGTGCCCGCTTTTCTAGATCGCAATCTTGCGACTTCTACGTCGTCGAAACCCTGGTTCATCAGGGTTTCTTTTATTTCTTCAACAGGAGTGCTTTCTGGCACTCCTTTTAACACCACCTGGTGCTTCTTATCCTCCTGCAGCTTATAGGTGAAATAGCTCACCTTCTTCTGATCACAGAACTTCACCATAGCCCTGTGATCTGCTGCAGTTTGGGGAGTGACTTTTATTCCCTCCCTTGTCATCTTAGCCTTGGTGTAATTGATCTTTTTATCACCAAGGCTCTTGGAAAACCCTGACCAGTCCTGACACGCAATGGTGACTGGCGGTAGGGCTTTTTTATTGTCTTGTTCGTTAACTGGCCTTTCTGGCACAGTTTTTGTCTTCTTAGCCGGCTGTCTCTTGACTTTTGCGGCTTCTTCTAAAGTCGGAAAATCATTTTCCAACGTATCTTCATCCGTGGACGTTGCAGGCCGCTTTTTTGCCTTCTTGGCTTTTTGGGCGCCGGATGTGCCGGCCACCACCTCGGCTGACGTCTTTTCCTTTACATCTTTCTCCGATGCGACCTTGTTGAGTTTTGCCGTCAAGGCATTTACCATGTTCTCCAGGCTCTTTATCTTTGCCTGGAGGTCATCAATCTGTACCGTTTGTTCATCTAGCAGGGCGTCACGTTCAGCAATCTGGTGCTCCATCCATTGAGCCTTTTGCCTCTTATCGTGCTTGTCTTTCTTAGACATTTTTGCGCTAGCACTAGCACTTCCACTGTCGCTTATTTTTTTTTCATAAACATCGCCTGCAAATGCAGCGATGTTTATCGCGATATCTCACGACGGCACGAAATACCGGTCGGCAGATCCGAGAAACTGCCAACTAATTTAACGTACCAACTTTTTTACAACATTTTCGGATCGGAAAATTTTTAAATTTTTGTCGATCGCAACCAACTGCAAATGCAGTCAGCCTACCGCTTTCACGGCCGATTCTTTTTCAAAAACCGATCGCGCCCACAGTCGACCTTACAACCAAACTGCGGTTTGCGGTTTACTCCGCCCTTAAGGGGAGGAGTCAATCGCTAAAAATGTTCGCAAAGATTTTCTCTGGGGGCGTTGAAAAACGCCTGTCGTCTCTGCTTGGCACCAAACCTAACCTGCAAAAATCACTCGAGAAAGACACAACCGTTCACCTCGAGTGAGATGTCCAATTCTGTTCCAGAAACCAATGAGCGTAATGGCTCTCGTGGCGAGACCAATGGCGCCAATTTGCCTGTGCCACTTGCGCAACACAATCCAGGGGTTTCATTTCTCTATTTCAATGCCTTACAATGTGGGCACCCAACGCTCATCGATCCAATAACAACGGATAGGTCTGCACTGTAATCAGTTGTCATATTGAAACAGAATGTAACTCGATGAGTATTCAACGCGACATTTGTTTATCTTCTTGAATGATTATTCAAATTCATTGTCGAGCGATTGGTTTTTACTGACCGATGTTGCCTCATTCGATGCATATCATCTTCGTTTGCATTTTTTCCTTCTTCTTATTTGTGGTTTGTGGCATTGCGAGTCCTGCAACATAAATTGCTGCATCTTATTGGTGGCATTGTAATCCGATTAAATTGTGTCAATTCAATTCAATTGTGTCAATTACGACACAATGCAAAAAATCACTAAGTAATGTCTGAATGATTGTAGCGTGTTCATATATTTTTTTCTTTATTTGGGTTTTTCGCCACGATCTAAAACTCAAAAAATATCAAAAATATATGTTCTTATGTAAATAAATAAACACTGGGTCAAAATAAAAAACCAAATGGAGAAAAAATTCTCAGTGATTCTTTTTTGTAATAAATTTGCCTAATGAACAAAATTTTAAAAATATAAAAATGTTCTAAAAAATATACAAACTTTTAACGTTAACATTTCGGGAAGTATTCTCCTCCCGTTTTCAAAACGAATCTAAAAATAAATTATATTAATTTCTATAAATTCTGAAAAGATAGGAAGTAAATATATTTTTTGTGTATGTTAATGATAATTACATTGACAATTAGTTTTTAATGACAGTGACATATTACCAAAGAAATATATGTAATTGAGGTTTACCGTGTGCTTGTGATTGTTTATTGAAATTCTTAAATGTTTTTAATTGTATTCTTTAGAAGACGAAGGCATGCCTTCGGTAGATGTACATTCAATATGGTTCCCGATTCTAAAGAATACAATTAAAACATTTAAGCATTTCAATAAACAATCAGAATCACACGGTAAACCTCACCTATACATATTTTTTTGATAGTATGTCACTGTCATTAAAAAGTAATGCTCAATGTAAGTATCATTAACATACATAAAAAATATATTTATTTCCTATCTTTTCAGAATTTATAGAAATTAATACAATTTATTTTTAGATTCGTTTTGAAAACGGGAGGAGAATACTTCCCGAAACGTTAACGTTAAAAGTTTGTATATATTTTTAGAACATTTTTATATTTTTAAAATTTTGTTTGTTAGGCAAATTTATTTAAAAAATAGAATCAATAAGAAATTTGTCTCCGTTTGGTTTTTTGTTTTTACCCAGTAATTTTTTATTTACATAAGAAGAGATTTTTTTATATTTTTTAAGTTTTAGATCGTGGCGAAAAACCCAAATAAAGAAAAATATGCAAAGAATCGTTATTCTACTGAAAATGGACAATTGATTCACTTTGTTGTTACTGTATAACCGTTTGTCACTTCAAAACTCACCGTGTTTCGTAGGTAAATCTGAAAATTTATTTGAGATAAAATGACGAAACTTAATTCATTTCATGAAACGATTGCGATGAATTTACAACAGAATCACAATTCAACTGAAAATTAATCTGAATCAATTTTTCATCACTATGTAACCGATTGGCTTGATTTACAATTTGACAACCAGATGTCAAACGATATTTGATCACGTACCGAAATAAATTAGAATAGAAATTAAAAACATCAGACGACAGATCGCGAAACAACACAAAAGTAAAAACAAATGTAATTTGTTTTGTTGTTGTAATTTGTTATTTAAATTTAGGCTGGAATGAGCTCAGCTGGCTGAATTCAATTGAGTTATTTCCATTCCAGAAGCATAACGAACAAATCAAAAAAAATCAATCACATATATCGTTCCTATCGTCAGTTATGATCGCGAGTGCATACAAAAACTATGATCTTTGCAGTGTGTCTGAATTTCCCGACTTTCCTTTGTAATTATCTCCCTTTTTTCCTTAAAACTTTTCCGAAACCATAACGATCAATACAAAAAAGAATTACGCATATCCATCATTCGAATCGTGAGTTACGGTCTTGATTTCATGAAAAAATCCCATAGAAAAAGCACTTTCAGTTTTTCCCAAATTTTCCAATTTTCCGGACAACTTTTCCAATTTTTCTTTCCTTAAAAACCTTATGCGGACTATTACAAACATGAAAAAAATTAGTGAAATCTGTCCAGCCGTTCTCAAGTGATGCGCTTACCTACGAACAGCATTTGATTTTTATTTATAAGATTTATAGGAAAAACAAGAAAACAAACAATACGCAGACGAACTATACATTAATTTCTAGGTATTCAATCCAGCGTCGGCCCTTATGAAATCGTTCCAGCTGCCCTAATACGATCATAGGGGGCACCCCTGTAATATGTCCGATGGATTGTTTCAGTACACCACAGTCATAACTCGGAGACTCTGCTATACCCCATTTATAAAGTGAGTCAACACATTGATCGCATCCAGTGCGGATTCTATTTAATTTGACCCACGTTTTTCGATGCCAGCAGCGTCACCGTTGTATCTCTCAAACAATTCCCGCTCTTGGTGATTTTCAATGTTTCTGCAATTTTGGTTCCAAATATCTCTTTCTTTGGTGTTACCTGTGACAAGCTGTTCAGCATACAATAGCGACGGGTTTCTTGATCGAAGTCTATTTTGTCGAAGGATAGGTATATCGTAATGAATGGGTAGTTCGAGGTTCTCTTTTATTATGCGGTATTCGCTGAGCAGGCCCTCGGTTTTACGAATCGGAGGTGGTTAGATATTACTTAGTAAGGGAAGCTAGTTGGTAGGAGTTGGTCTGATTGTTCCAGTGATCATACACTTCAATTAGGTTGGTATGACAACTATTCAGCCACACTGGGGCACAATATCTGCAGCTGAGAAAACCAGCACGAGAGATGATGTACGCACAGTCTCTATTGAAGCCACTCAGGTTGTACCGTACAGTTTTTGGATGATATTGTTTCTTGTTTTTATCTTAGCTGATGAATTTTCAAGAAGTTTTTTATACGATAGAGTGCGATCAAGCATGATTCCGAGATATTTGGGGTACTTGTTATAACGGAGAATGATTGATTGTTGTTAAGGTGAAATTCACATATTTCTGTCTTGCTGACACTGGGCTTGAGTTAAGGACAGTTAGCTAAGTCCTCTGTGAGTGATCTCTCTGTCTGAGCTAAGTTCTTTCGATATTCAAGCAAGACTAATATCGTCTGCGTACCAGAATTTCATTGAACTAGTATTTGGAAGGTCAGAAATATGAAGACCGAAGAGGAAAGGGGTCAGGACTAAGCCCTGTGGTAGGCCATTTTTTAATACCCATGTTGTATTTTTACTTTTGCCCAAACGAATCTGAAAGTGTCTGTTGCTTATCACGTTAATAAAAACTGAAGTTGTTCGGCACTCAATAACTTTCAGAAATTTACACATCATTCCCTCGAGACGGTACCGTATGCTGCCGTTAGACTACAAATGTCTTAAGTTTCTTTTGAAAACCAGCCTCTTTAAAAGTTGTCACAGCTAGCACCTGGTTGCAGCAACTTCGATGAGGTCTGAATCCTTCAGTTGAGCTTGCTCAACTGAAATTTGTTCCAGTATAGCTCCACTAATTCTGTTATAAATAAGTCTCTCCAAAAATGGGCCTAAAATTCTAGGGGTGATCTGGTTGTTTACCGGGTTTCAGAATAGCGACCGGGTCGGGATCGGGATAAGCAGCTCAACCTCTTGCTGGTCAACAGCTAAGGGTGGAGGAACTAGCAAGAGGCAGAGGGCACCCCCTTGTCCTAAAATTGAGAAATCAACCTTAAAGGCGGAAGAGCCAGCAAATGGTCAACGACATGAGGATGCAGAAGGCAACGGGAAACCACTGCATTAAAGATCTGACAAGGATATCCCTAGTACAATCAAACTGGCTATTTTCAAGACTAAATATTCCGGAGTTTCTAGCCCTCCAATCGGTTCTCCGGGGAGGGCAATCTTGAGAAGAGGTAAAAAACGCGAAGCAACAGACACAAAGAACTTAAAAATAGGTACTTGGAATGTGACCAGTATGTATGAGGCAAAGCCCACAATGTAGCACAGGAAATGAATAGATTGGACGTGGATATTTTGGGAATTAGTGAGACACGATGGCCAAGTGAGGGAATGACCAACATAGGGAACCATCATATAATATACTATTCTGGAAGCAAAGGCACACGGCACAGAAATGGAGTAGCTTTTATGTTGAAAAAGGATCTGGATAAATCAGTATTAAACTTTGTCCCAATATCCGAACGAATTGCCTTACTACAAATGAAGTCAAATCACGCAACAATCAACATAATACAGGTATACGCTCCAACAGCGGATAAAGACGACCATCAAATAGAACAGTTCTATGAGGAAATAGACGACACACTCAAACTGACTAAAAGAAAAGATGTAACAATTCTTATGGGCGACTTCAACGCGAAGATCGGAAGAGGGAAAGTAGAGAGGGTAGTGGGTAGCTACGGATTGGGTATACGCAATGACAGAGGGCATCGGCTAATTCAGTTTTGCCAAGAGAAAGATCTGGTGGTTGCTAATACGTTCTACAATCTCCCACCAAGACGACTATACACTTGGACATCGCCGCAAGATAGTGAAAATCATATAGTACGCAATCAGATAGATTATGTGATGATTAATCAGAGATTCAGAAATAGTGTAAAGTCAGTAAAGACCTACCCAGGTGCAGACGTAAATTCCAACCACAACCCCCTAGTGGCAAGGGTGAATATACAACTAAAGAAACCAGCTCAAAAGTCGAGACGAAAACAAATTGATCTCAACGGTCTTAATGACGTAACCATCAGAGAGAAAATAAAATTGGAGATAGACAACAATCTTAGCAACTTAAATATGTCGGAGGATAACAATAAGAATTGGGACGACTTTAAAACGGCACTAATGGAACCAACAGAAAAATACTTGAAGAGACCCAAACCTAAAAAAGAACAAGGTTGGATTACAAATGAGATATTAAACTTAATGAATACACGTAGGGAAAGCAAACACCAGCCTAACTATAAAAACATACAGAAACAACTTCGCCAGAAAGTCAGAAAAGCCAAAGAAATATGGTTTACTCAGAAGTGCGAAGAAATAGAGATCCTACAGAAAAAACACGACCAGTTCAATTTACATAAGAAGGTGAAGGACTTAACGGGGTATCAAAGGAAAAGAACAAGATCATTTTTAGTGGATGAGAAGGGTCTAATTATAACAGACATAAAGGATAAACTTGTAACATGGACGAATTACACGAAATCCCTTTTCGCGGACACACGATCAGGACAGTCAGAGGAACCGGCTGAAGAAGACAGTGGTCCAATAATAACAACTGCAGAAATAAAATATGCATTACAAAATATAAAGACGGGCAAGGCAACAGGATCAGATAATCTACCAACAGAACTCCTCAAGCTCCTAGAGGACGAACATTTGAAAGTGTTACAGAGACTGTTTAATGAAATATACAGAACTGGTAAAATCCCAAAGGAGTGGCTTGTCTCCACGTTCATAACCATCCCTAAGAGAAACAAAGCTAATAAATGTGAGGATTACAGGACAATTAGTCTCATGGGACACACATTGAAATTATTTTTGAAGATCATACACCACAGATTATATTCAAAGTTAGAGGAACATATAGGCAACACGCAATTTGGTTTTAGAAAGGGCCTAGGAACGCGTGAAGCCCTGGTAGCATACAATATACTTATGCAACGAAGCCTGGATGTAAATAAAGATGTATACATATGTCTTATCGACTATAACAAAGCTTTCGATAATGTCAAACATGACATCATGATAAAATTGCTGAAAGACAAAGGTGTAGACACGCGAGATATAAGAATAATCTATAACTTATACTACAATCAGAAGGCAGTGGTAAGCATTGACAACTACAACTCAGAGGAAATTGAGATTATGAAAGGCGTAAGACAAGGATGTATAATGTCTCCAACATTGTTCAATTTATATTCTGAAAACATTATGAATGAAGCACTTGAGGATGAAACAGCCGGCATAATAGTGAACGGAATACCAATCAATAACATCAGATATGCTGATGACAGCATTGTAATGACAGAATCAATGGAGGACCTGAACAGAGTAATGGAAAAAGTAAGAAAGGCAAGCGAAGACCTCGGATTAAGCTTGAACACGAAAAAGACAAAGTTCATGGTCATTACAAAGAAAAACATCAATAATGCAGAATTGCGTATTCAGGGGGAGCAAATAGAACGAGTAAAAAAATACCGGTATTTGGGCACAACAATAAATGACAACAATAAATGACAACAATAAATGACAACAATAAATGACAACGACAATACACCGGAAATTATTGCTAGAATAGAACAGGCAAGAAGTACTTTCGTAAGATTGAGAGGCGTCTTATGTAGCAAAGATTTGTCGCTGACTCTTAAACTAAGACTAATAAAATGCTACGTCTGCACTGTACTCCTCTACGGAATGGAGGCATGGACATTGAACAAATATACACAGAATAAACTGCTATCCTTTGAAGTGTGGATGTACAGAAGGGTCTTAAGAATCGCCTGGACCAAGAAAGTAACAAACAAGGAAGTTCTGAATCGCGTGAATAAGGAAGAAAATGAGCTGCTGGCAGACGTGAAGCGACGTAAACTACAATATCTGGGTCACGTCATGCGCGGAGAGAAGTACCAACTGATACAAATAATTATGCAAGGAAAAATCCAGGGCAGGAGAAGCATCGGTAGAAGAAGGATGTCTTGGTTACGTAATTTGAGAGAATGGTACAACTGCAACTCCAACCAACTGTTCCGAGCGGCAGTGTCCAAGATCAAAATAGCTAACATGATTGCCAAACTCCGGACCGGAGAGGGGACATGAAGAAGAAGAAGAAGAATAGCCACCATTTTTGTTTTCTTCAGTTCATTGGGAAGTATTCCCGTCCTCAAAATGGTGGAGAATAGACGAGTCAACCACTGTTTGGCATTTTCCCGAAGGTGCATCAAAAATTCTGGGTGTATATAATCAAACTCAGGTGCCCACTTTTTATCTGTTTTGGAGCAGCCTCCAATTCGTCTAGAGTGAAAGATGAGGAGAAATTCGATTCATTTGGAGAATGAGTTTTTTAATTTGTTAATTCATTCTTGATCCTGAAGATATGCCGTTTATCACTGGATGATCTGGGCATTTCTACTATATGGTTAGCAATGTGACTTGTTAGCGATGAGACACCTGGTTTCTGAACAGACTTACTATAGGATCTACAGACTTACTATTGGATCTACCCAGTTTACATGCTTGGATCAAGCCTTTCTAGTTAAATGTTTGAAATTTATCTTTTCCGCTATCTCAGACCAGCGCGCTTTTCTTACAGTATCGAGACTGTGAAGAAGTTCATCTGCAATATCGCTGTCGCCACCTCTGTTATATTCATCATATAGTTATTCGCATTGCTCATTTCACCTGAGACATATTCTTTTCTATATCCACGAGGAACATGTATCTTAGCAGATGCAAGAACAACTACGACAAAACGACAATAGTTCCGAGGCTCCAGTGTGATGCAACCAATATATTTTTCCAGGTTGTTGAAGAAGCCTTACCAGTTTGCCTTGCGAAAGTTCCATTTAGGTTGTGGCACTGATTTTACCAGTGGAATGGACAGTCCAATATTCAAAATTATGGGGCTACGTTGGCTATGTCGAAAGCATGACATGACTTCTCTCAATGTAGAGATTGGGATTGTAACCTCTCTACCAGGCAGCTGATTTGAATGTATCCATATCCTTGGCATCAAAAACAAGATTAAGATTGTTATTCTCAGCCCAGTCAACAATAGCATTACCACAGTTGTTGTTCCGCGCAAAACTTCCACTGTTCACGATGGCTATTAAAATCATTAGCATATATTAGTGGATGAGCTGCGATTGGTAGGACAATTGGTGACCATTCTACATTCGGTGATTTGTAGATGTTATGGATATTAGATCTGTAAATGTTATGGATTTGTTATTAGTGCTGAGCTGTGTATATAATTCAAATAAAAAGATTTTTATTTTTTATTTTAACTTTATGGTCTGCATAGGACCACTCTAGTCAAGTTATGGTTCAGGTCCTTTTTTCTCTTCTCAGCCCAATACTTCTTCATCCACTCTGATCGTAATTTCCTT
Organism: Cosmopolites sordidus; assembly: GCA_031761425.1. Classification (NCBI taxonomy): domain Eukaryota; kingdom Metazoa; phylum Arthropoda; class Insecta; order Coleoptera; family Curculionidae; genus Cosmopolites; species Cosmopolites sordidus. The sequence goes on along the minus strand of JARFXV010001890.1, from coordinate 27,752 downwards.
TCCTCCTCCGGAATCACTCTTCCTGTCCTCCAATTCGTCTAGAGTGAAAGATGAGGAGAAATTCGATTCATTTGGAGAATGAGTTTTTTAATTTGTTAATTCATTCTTGATCCTGAAGATATGCCGTTTATCACTGGATGATCTGGGCATTTCTACTATATGGTTAGCAATGTGACTTGTTAGCGATGAGACACCTGGTTTCTGAACAGACTTACTATAGGATCTACAGACTTACTATTGGATCTACCCAGTTTACATGCTTGGATCAAGCCTTTCTAGTTAAATGTTTGAAATTTATCTTTTCCGCTATCTCAGACCAGCGCGCTTTTCTTACAGTATCGAGACTGTGAAGAAGTTCATCTGCAATATCGCTGTCGCCACCTCTGTTATATTCATCATATAGTTATTCGCATTGCTCATTTCACCTGAGACATATTCTTTTCTATATCCACGAGGAACATGTATCTTAGCAGATGCAAGAACAACTACGACAAAACGACAATAGTTCCGAGGCTCCAGTGTGATGCAACCAATATATTTTTCCAGGTTGTTGAAGAAGCCTTACCAGTTTGCCTTGCGAAAGTTCCATTTAGGTTGTGGCACTGATTTTACCAGTGGAATGGACAGTCCAATATTCAAAATTATGGGGCTACGTTGGCTATGTCGAAAGCATGACATGACTTCTCTCAATGTAGAGATTGGGATTGTAACCTCTCTACCAGGCAGCTGATTTGAATGTATCCATATCCTTGGCATCAAAAACAAGATTAAGATTGTTATTCTCAGCCCAGTCAACAATAGCATTACCACAGTTGTTGTTCCGCGCAAAACTTCCACTGTTCACGATGGCTATTAAAATCATTAGCATATATTAGTGGATGAGCTGCGATTGGTAGGACAATTGGTGACCATTCTACATTCGGTGATTTGTAGATGTTATGGATATTAGATCTGTAAATGTTATGGATTTGTTATTAGTGCTGAGCTGTGTATATAATTCAAATAAAAAGATTTTTATTTTTTATTTTAACTTTATGGTCTGCATAGGACCACTCTAGTCAAGTTATGGTTCAGGTCCTTTTTTCTCTTCTCAGCCCAATACTTCTTCATCCACTCTGATCGTAATTTCCTTTCCTCCTCCGGAATCACTCTTCCTGTCCTCTGTCTGTTGATCCTTGCCTGTAGTGCTGTGTGTTTGTCCTGCAATATCTTAAGTGCATCTGACTTGCACCTTAAATCTTCCATTGTGATGTGCAACTCTCTCATGTCTTCCTTAAGTTCTGTGATCCATCTAATATTGCTCTTACTATTCCAAAATTTCTCTATTATTCTCCTACTGATTCTACTTTCCGGTGTCCTTACTAGATGCCCCAAGAAAGATATTCGCTTCTTTCTCATAGTGCTCGTCACTGGTTCTATTTCCTTATAGACGGTTTCATTGGAAGCCAGTCTCCAGACTCCATTTACTTGATAATTTTTATTCAAACAAGTTCTCACTATTCTCCTCTCTGTCTTTAGTATTCCATCTATTGCAACGGTGTTTGTTGTTTTGAATATTGTTTCACATGCATATGTAATTTGAGGTTGAGTGACCGTTTTGTAGTGTTTTAATTTGGTTGCTATTGAGAGACATCTTTTGTTGTATGTGTTCTTGGTCACATGCTGTGCTCTAACCAGTCTATCTATTCTACTTTGCCATGCTGGTTTTTCATTCAAATTGTATGTGATTATTTCACCTAAATATTTAAATCTTTCCACAATTTTTATCTCTTGGCTACCCAGTTCAATTTTGTTTACTAATGGAAGTTGAGTTGACATGATTTCTGTTTTTTCAAATGAAATCTTCAAACCAATATTCTGAGCTATTTCCTGTAAAGATTTTATTTGTTGTTTTGTTTCCTGAATGTTATTGGCCAGAAGAGCTAGGTCATCAGCAAACCCTAGACAATTCAAATGTATGTTGTCCTTTTTGGTTCCAATTTTTATATTTTTTGGGTTGTTCTTGTACCATTATCTCATTATATACTCCAGTGCACAGTTAAAAAGAAGAGGTGATAATCCGTCACCCTGTCTCAAACCAGTTTTTACCAAGAATGGTTCAGAAAGTTCTCCCCTGAACTTAATTTTAGAAATTGTATTAGTTAGAGTAAGTTCTATCAATTTGATCAGTTTTGGGTGAAGTCCAAAATGTCTTAAAATTTTTAATAATGATGGTCTGTGGATGGAGTCGTATGCTTTCCTGAAATCTATAAACGTTATCCAAAGAGGGTTGTTTCGTTTTCTATAATATGCCATGACTAGCTTCAAAGTAATTATTTGTTCTGTGCAGCTTCTCCAGGGTCTGAAGCCTCCTTGGTATTCACCTAGCTCTTGATCTAGTTGTTGTTTAATCCGATTATATAGTATCTTAGAGAAAATCTTATATGTGCCGTCTAGTAAGGAAATACCTCTGTAGTTGTCTGGATTACTTCTATCACCTTTCTTATGAAGTGGGTTGATTATAGCTGTTGTCCATTGTTCCGGGAACTTTTCTGATATCCAAACCTTATTTAATATCATATGGAGGGAGGTCTGGGTTGTACTTCCGGCGTATTTCCACATCTCTGCAAAAACCTGGTCTTCACCACATGCTTTGTAGTTTTTCATTTCCTTAAGTGCTGTTTCAACTTCTTTTGCTGTAGGTGGGTTTATATTTTCCGGTTTAGTTTTTATAGGGGTCTGTGTATCAATAGATAAAAGTTCCTCAGGTTTATCACAGTTCAAGAGCTTGTTAAATGCTTCTGCCATGATCTCTGCATTTTCCTTATTATTATGTGCTGTTTTTCCATCCATATTTTTCAACAATAATGTAGGGGGGTTGTATTTTTGCAATTGTTTATCAAAGGCCTTGTAATAATCTCTCGAATTTGTTTTATAATAATTTTCCTCTATTGAGTTTATTAAATCTTTTTGATACTGTCGCTTAATTTTTTTAATGATTTTGGTGAATTCTTTTCTGACATTCTTGAGGTTAGTGGCGTTTTCTTCTGTTTTGTGAGTTTGAAATTTCAACCAAGCTTGATGTCTCTCCTCATGCATTTTGTCACAATCAGAGTTCCACCAGGCATGTCTCTTCCGCGGATTTAATGGGGCTAGATCTTTTGCATTCTGTTTAAGAATTGGTATTAGTTCTTCTAAATTGTCTGTTAGTCTTGTGGCTCCTGTTCTTTTCTGGTATTGGTCATTCTGGATTAACTGATGAGGGTCGTATGTCCTTTTCTCTCCCTCTGTGTTTTGTCTCTTCCTTCTTAAAGGGGTAAATTTAATCTTGATTTTTATTAAGTAATGATCTGAGCCGGTGTCCGTTCCTCTTAGAACTTTGACATTGTGGATTTCCTTGTGAAAGAACTTGTCCATGCATACGTGGTCCAGCTGCCATTCCCCTTTTGTCCAGTCAGGATGTTTCCAAGTTTTGAGTTTATTTGGTTTTCTTTTAAAATATGTAGACTTGGAGATGAGTCCATGCGTTCTACAAATTTCGATGATTCTTTGGCCATTTCTATTAGTATATCTATGAGGAGCCCACCTTCCAACTACATCTCGATACTTCCTTTCTTTTCCCAATTGAGCGTTAAAGTCCCCTATAAGGATCTTGACATGATTCATATTTACTTTATTCATTGTCTGATCAAGGAGATCCCAGAAATTATCTACTTCTTGCATAGTTTTTGTTAGGAAGTTTTTTTCATTAGTGGGGGCATGGGCATTTATGATGGTGTAAAATTTGTTTGTGGTTTGTAAAGTTATAGTTGCAATTCTCGGTGAAATGGCTTTAAACTCAATTATGGAATCTATGATTTTCAAATTTACTATAAATCCTGTACCAAATTGGGGACATTGCTTCATGACTCTTTGTCCTGGCCTCCCATTGTAAATTCTATATCCTTGTGATTCAAACGGATCTTCTGTTGAATTTCTCATTTCTTGGAGCCCTGCTAGTAAAATGTTTTGCCTGTCTAATTCATCTGTGAAGTTCTTGAGTTTTCCGGTTTTCAGTAGAGAATTTATGTTATGTGTTGCGATGTAGTTAATATGCTTATGTTTGATTCTGAATACATGTGACTTCGAATGCTCCGATTCATTCTTGCCTTCTAGGTGACTACCCACCGAATCCGATGTAGTCTTCTCCTTCCTCGAGGGGTTGGACGGTGGAAATTTTTTCCTAAAAGACCTTTCCATATCTGACTGTCGAAGGTTATCAACCTTAAGTGGAGCAAGCTCCAAGTTACAACTACGGTTGTTAACCATAGAGGATATTTATTCAGCCGCCACTAACATGTGAAACAGACGCTGTTGGGTACCGCCACTAACATGTGGAACCGTCGTACCCTTTGGTGCTAGTTTTGGTCCGCCCTGGGTATTTTATTTCCCCAGTACCCACCATATCTGGTGAGCATTCCACTATCCGCCACCTGTGGAGGCGCCCGGTAGGAGACTAGCAAACTCCCGCGGGAAATAAAAAGATTATTTATAAAAACTGAAATAAAACTATAAGCGTATGTCGTAGTTTAAAAAAAAGTGATTTCTTGTTCATCATTACTAACTTGTGTTGATTGTCCGCATTTATAGGTTACGTACGTTTCGGAATTAAATATACGAGCGTATATTTCGTGTTTGCCAAAAAACCAAAAACCAAAGTACCTTGGTGGTTTCAGGGTTTTTGTCGAAAAGTCGAAAACCAAAAAACCTTGATGGTAACTGGGTGAAAAAAAAAGATTAAATGAAGGCTCTCTAGTTTTATTTTAGTGGACCACTTGCAAATAATATCCAAAAACAGTAAATTTCTCTCTATCTGACTGATTGAATTGTTTTTTCCTACTTCTTTTTCCAACTCGGGTTCGAATACTTGGCGTATTCTCCATAAAAGATAATTGTCAATCGTCAAACTACAAAAATACTAATTATTTTTATATTTTCAAATACTCTTATCATTTAAAACATAAACTGCAATATTGGAAATACTTCCTTTGGGTTTAGTTAAATTTCTATTTTCAAATATGTAAGCATTTTTCCCTTAAAACATTTGTATTTAAAAAATCAAAATGCTGAATAAAAAGAACTTACCTAATTTAATTTATTGGTCTACTTCTGATTAATCTAACATTGACAAACATACTTCTCTATTATTAACCTAATTAACACTCACATTACCGCTTGTTTCGTTTGGTATATCAAGAATTTTTGAACTGAATGTAAATAAAGTACCAATCTGCTAAACTGCTCTCCGTCAACAATGTATCAATTGTTTCAGTTCCATTATAAAAATTATCATTGCAAGTAACAATATTGAAGTCCATATTCTCAATTGTTTTGTAAATCCATACATTTTTCATCGGTATCTATGTACTCGAAATTATCATCCATAAGTTTGTTCACCCAATATAAATTGAAAATCATTTTACAATATTCCCATATAGTAAGTTCAGGTATTTAACTTATCTTAGAATATAGATTTAAAATTCAAGCATAATATTAAAAATTAGTATAGAATTAGAAAAAATGATGAAAAGTGAAGTTTTGGGGTTATAGACGCTGGTGCGACTAAGAAGGATATTTAGCGACAAGATCTACAGCTTAACATGGGTTCCGAACCACGGTCATCGGCTATCGAAAATTCTGGTCAGCGCCCCCTCAGGCTATCAACCCTTGGCATTATGTTTAATATTAAGTCTCTCTCGAGAAGCCTACTGACTGGTGATTGACCCTAGAAAACCTCTTGGAAGGCATCCGGCCTTACTTAGCCTCGAACTGGGGTGACTGAGGGGTGATTCCTTGTCAGATTTTACACTTTTGCCTAGAAACATCACAAACATTTAGAAAAACTTCTTACAAACTCCACACCAAATACGAGAATAAAGCCCGCTACCACGCTATCGTGTCATAAAATTAATAAAAGTAAAAATAAGTAATTAAAAATATAGGTTTTAAAAATATATATTATATATAACATATATCTTATTATATATAATATAATTACAGAAGTGAAGTTGAAAAAGTGTTATGGAAACTATTCCTTTGCAGTTCATGGTCCATAAGGAGTTTATTCAGTTTCGACGTTGTCAAACCACCAGTGGCGGCTCGTCAGGGGACGCGGGTGAAGCACCGCTTCACCCACAATTTCCGAAACAAAAAGTTACATTTTATTTTTTATATAAAACATAATTGGTATAATAATTTATTTAATTACGTATACATTAATACATCAGCATTATAATAATTAATGCCAAATTAATACAATACTAACAATTACATGAATTTTACAATATACAAACGTAGCGTATTCTTAAAGAATAGAGCGACGACTGCGGCGAGCGGCGAGCGCCGTTGTTCAGTTAAATAAACAGTCAGAAAACTTTACCTCGTATAAGATGCATGGGAAGCGCAACCAGCACGATCGATAATACCGCTGCCAAATTCCAGATTTGTTTACGGAGGTTGCCATGGTAACGCACGAAGCCGTCTTCTAAATACGTGAGCTAAAAATAGAAAACGGCGCGGCGCGTGGATGCTGCTGCAGCAGGCTTTATTGCACGCATTTCGTTTCCTTAAGAATAAAATTCAGTGAATTTACATCTTATCGCGCCGTGCGGGTGGCTGTTAAAGTTTTTGAAAATGTGTCCATTGTACGATCCGGTGTGCATTTTGTTGGAAACACCATTTTCCAGATGGAAAAACGATGACAAAAAAGACTTTCTGCATACAGAGGGACCTAACACCAAACCTTTTCTTGAAATAGAAAAACAAGGAAAATCAAAAGACAGAGTTTTCGTTCGAAAGTTTCGCAATCAGTGGTATGCTGATTATAAGTGGTTGTGTGGAAGTGTTTATTTAAAGAAACTGTTTTGTATGCCCTGTTTGACAGTAGGTGTAAAATCAAGTGTGTGGAATAAAGAGGGTTTTAACAATTTTGGAAACGTAACAAGGGGTTGTAGTAGACATGAAGCTTCTTCAGATCACATTCACTGTGCATTATCGTTTGCCAAATTAAAGAAAAACCTCAGCACAATTAAAGACGCGTTGAAGGAAAATTCCAGGTTGTATTTAAAAATGTTCAATGACAATGTGCTTTTAAATAGAAGATTCATGCAGTTACCTATTCGCGCCACTGTTTATTTAGGAAAACAAGAGTTAGCATTTCGAGGGCACAACGAATCTGATTCCTCGGATAATCGGGGGAATTTCAAAGAACTTTTGGACTCTTATATATCAGTGAGCAGTGTGGACATTCAAGAACACTATAAGAAGATATCCCCCATTTTTTCTGCAAATTCAAAAACAATCCAGAACGAATTGATAGACTGTATTTGGGATTACATCGATGAACATGTGGATCGTGAAATAAAAGACAGTGATTTTTCTCTATTCAAGTCGACGACTCAACGGACATTCTTCAGAAATCTCAGTGCAGCATTATACTTCGATACGTTAATTAATACGTTAATTTAATACGTTAATACGTTAATTTAAATTAATACGTTAATTTAATAGTGAGGGAAAGTTAGTTGAGCGGTTTTTGGGCTTCTTTGATGTTAGTATCGACCGAACAGCGGATGCTCTTTTTGATTTGGTGACTAAACATATTGAAAAATACGATTTCCATTCAAAATTAGTAGGACAATGCTACGACGGCGCTAGTGTCATGTCAGGACATATAAATGGTCTCCAATCAAAAATAAAAACCGAAGCTCGACAAGCCACTTTTGTACATTGTGCAGCTCACCGTTTCAATTTAGTGCTTCAGCAGAGTTGCAGTACTATACCACAGTGCCGTATTTTTTTCGCAAACGTGATTAGTTTCCCGACTTTTTTCCTCGTTCTACAAAGAGAACTCAAGTAGCTGACACAATAATGAAAAAAAGGGTACACACATCTGTTTCAACCCGTTGGACATCGAATTCTAAGATAGTGAATGTGATTGATAATGAATGGGACGGTTTAAAAACAGTTTTTACTGAAATTAGAGACGACAAAACTTCGGATCAAAGTTCAATAACTCAAAGTGTGGGCTTCTTAAATCATCTCAATAATTTTGAATTTGCTCTACTCAGTGCTATTTTTAGTGACATTTTCAAAATGACTGATATTCTGTTTGATGTGTTACAGAAACGTTCACTTAACATTAATCTTTGTATAACACAAGTTAGGACTACTCAACGTCTTTTAAATGGAAAAAGAAATGAGGAAAATTTCCAAAAACTTTTTGATTCAGTCAGTGTAAAAGTGTCAGTACCAACTAATTATCGTGAGGGACGAAAAACTTTAACGACTGAAGAAATCTTTGAAAAATACAAAGTGTTGTATTACGAAATTTTAGATACTATCTCTGGACAAATTGACACACGATTTCAAGACATGGATAAACTTATTTTCGTTACACTCATGGACACAGCACGGTTTGCAGAGTATGCAAAAACCTTTCCTTTAGAGTCAGTGAATAATTTAAAAGCATTTTTTCCCGACCTATTTCCCGATATATCAAGGCTGAAAAATTAATTAACCTTCATTTATAATGATGAAAATTACCACAAAATTCAATTGGATCGAATGTTGGAACTTTTACACGAGAATAGAGATATCTTCAAGGAAGCTTCCAGATTATTATGCCTGATTGTGACGATTCCCTCGACTAGTGTCTCAGTTGAACGTAGTTTTTCCTGTTTGAAAAGAATCAAGACATTTTTACGAAATTCAATGACAGAAAACAGACTAAGTAATTTGGCGAAAATTTCTATTGAAAAAGGACTTTTGAACGAACTTTTAAGTGTGGAACCATTTTATGAGGACATTATTGAAAGATTTGCAGCTTTAAAAGACCAAAGAATTGACCTTACATTTAAAAAATAGAAACATTATGTGCGGTTGCAGATTTTGCAGTGCCCCTACGTTAGTCGCTGTTGAAGTGCGGGTGAGTAAGCTATTTTTTGTATGTTATTGTTATGTTTTTGTACATTTTTGGATTTGCTGCTTATGATATACCTATTATTTTTCGTGCTGCGCTTCACCTCCTATTTAGACCACGAGCCGCCACTGCAAACCACCACGACTAAAACACCGCACTCAAGATGCCCCATTGAGGTTACTGCCCTCTCAAGGTTGGAGTGATTGTTAAGTCCAATCAAGAGGAGCTTCGTGACTGTTCATGATCGGTGTACAGTTTAATCCCAATATATAAAATTATTATGAACATCTAAACCAGAATTACAATAAATCAGCACACGGTAGTGCTCTGTTGAAAAAGTTGCATGTTATATTTTTTTAAATAATCTGGTACTCACTGTTGGTCTATTGGAAGAAATAAAACTTGGCCGTTCCTTGGTTTACCAATGTTTATTAAATAGAAGCGTTCAACAAACGTTTAACAAAAAGTTTTATAAATGTGATTAACAAAAGGTGTCTGCAAAAAAATAAGAGGCTTTGCTTTACACACTAAGCCTTCTAATTTAGTACGTACCTTTTGTTACAGACTTAGCTTGACTTTATGCAGGTTTTTGAGATAGTCCCGATGGTCCTACTCATTTGGACTAAAATTGGCCCTTATCCTGAGGCATGTTCTGCAGTATCGGGAGCTTTTTGCTAACCCAAGAGATACACAAGACCCAAAATTAGCAATCGGGGATAAAATCACGATTCTTGACTCTGGTTTTCTGGACTGTAGGTCGGCATCTAGCTGGTTGTCGAAGTGAAGTCTCATTCCACTTCGAAAATCAACCAGAACCATGATTTTGGTGATCGATCTGTGGAGGTTTCGTCTCGTCAGCGCTGGATTTGGTGTCGGTAACTGCTTACTGCTTGAGGCTGGAACAGTGGGCTAATTGTAATTGAGTTAGATCCAGCACCCTTTGTAATTTGTTCGCAAGATCCGTTAAGGTATTGGCTTGCGATAGAATTTGTTCTGTCGAGACGACAGGATTGGAATGCGGGAAGCCATTCGAGTCCTGCACGGTTATTTTTGGGTTTTCTTCATTTGATTCTGCTGACGCTGTGGAGACTGGGTCTTTGATGTGTGATGCTGAAGTGATGTTAGTTGGATGGAACCCCATATGGTGTTCCGCTCTGATGTCATCAGTTGGAATCGATTCCAGCACCTCTCTAATTAGGACATAAAGGTTTTTGTCGCCTAAGTTTGTTGTCGTGTAGTAGAAATCCCTTCTCGTTGAAAAGCTTTATGATAGCTTGACGATCTGGTTCCGTTTTGGGGACCATCAGTCCCCAAAACCCGACTACCCGACTGCCACGTTGTTTTTCTTCAGGAAGCGCATGACTTCCATAAATACCAACTTCTTTCGCAAGCCTATCGGCTGTGGTTTGGGTGTAGCACCCGTAGATGTTATTAGCTCTTCTTTGATTAGTGCTTGTGTCACTTCTGATGACTCTTCGGGCTTGGCGGTCAGAGCGAGCAGAGAAGTAGCAATCGGTACTTCCGAAGGCTGACTTGCCTTCTCAGGAAGCATTGATGTCCTTCCTTTTCATTTTCTTGGTCTTGAGGACATCTGTTGATTAGAATAATCGCGTTATCGATATGTACAGTGAACTCTTAGGGTTTGGTTTGGCGGTTTTAGGGTGAATACCATTATAATTGAAAGGTAGTGTGATATAACAGTTAATTGTGTCGTTTTATACGTTATTTCAATAATTTGGCCCAGGGAGCGGAAAAGTCGTGTTTGCCTATCACGCACTTTACCAGTAGAAATATATAATAGCTACAAAAGGCTCTCCTGAAAAAAAGCCTCTTCCCTGTTTGATCTAACTGGGCCCAGCGGCTTACCTTTTCCAGCGGCTTAGGTTTTGCTGTATTATTATCAAGGGAAGAAACTAAATTGTCCCGATAAGTCTATAAACCAATGTTTGGATAGTTTTGCTTTCATGGAAGATGTTCATGTTAAAAAAATTAATAATTTATACATTTTTGTTACTTTAAAACCCATAACCAGGGATTTTTCGTAAAAATTCAAACAAAACGAAAAACTCTTGACAAGCATTCTGTTTTAATTTATAAGTCAAAACTATATAATATCTTATTTTGATCTGGAGGGGGGAGAAAAAACTATATGTAGACAAATAATGAATGGAACGATTCATAATAACATGGACAAAATCGACACATTATTTGTTACTGACACTTTAAATAATTTACAATTTACATACTGGAATCCAATCTATACTAATAAATGAAATAAACAAAATTAACAAAGAATCGGGATAATACTTTTGTTAGCGAATTATTTGTCTATGACAGGGTTTTTTTTTAACAAATCGCTAAAAGAAATCAGAATACCTGCAATGAAGTGTTGTCAAGTCTGGTTTGATAATGGCCAAAATTGAAGGGTAGATATGGCGGCGCACAAACGATGTTGAAGTTCGACGCATAAGACTTATCTTAAATCAACGACAAGAACTATATAAAAAAAAGACCCCATTGGAATGTGGAATGTTAACAAATCTTTTTCGAACAGTCTGCATAATGGTATGGAGTGCTATTGCTTATGAAAGTAGGTCAACATTATCTTCAAATATTGGAGACCAAAGTTATTCCCTATTTTAACTGGCTGGTAGCAATCTTCTTTCAAATAATGTAAACATCTCTCCTATTTTCTTTCTAAGAGTACGCATCTCACATCCATAAGTGAGTACTAACCAAACGAGTGTTTTATAGATCTCAACTTTCATATTTCTTTGCATAAATATAGATCTTAGAACACAATGCAGGAAATAAGTAATTTCGTTACTCTTCATAATACGATTTCTGGTATTACCTGTGATGTTGTTTTCATTTAGTTTACGTCCCAGATAAGTAAATTAATTAACAACTTCAATGTAATCATGGCAATATCATCCGGTTCTGTTATGTTATCACTATTCTGTTCACGTCTATTATCTATATTAATTGTAATTTATGTCAGTTGGAATTCAAACAATATTCAACCAAAGCATTTGTAATTAAAACATGGATAATTTCTTTGTATCTAACAGCTTTTTATATTTAGATAGTGAATTGCAATTTCACAATATTAATACAGTTTATATTGTGATCATCGTACCTATTATACTAAAAAAGAAAATGCAAATATTAAAAATTCGGCTATACTTTTGTTAGCGAATATATATATATATATATATATATATATATATATATATATATATATATATATATATATATATATATATATATATACATATGCATCACAATATAAAGCCTCTTCAGCATGCTTCCAACTTTCACGGTCCTGAACGTTCCTCTGCTACTCGGGTCCTATATACTTAACGATGTCATCGGTCCATCGAACTTTCGGTCTTCTTCGCGGACGTTTGCAGTCAAGCGGTATCCACTCCAGGATTGCACTGGTCCATCTGTCGTCCCATCGCCTCGCTATATAGCCTGCCCATCTCCATTTCAATTACTTTACTCTTCCAATGATGTCACACACTTTCGTTTGTCCCCTGATCCATGCGCAGGGTTTTCTGTCTCGTCTTGTAATGCCAAGCATTACTCTTCGACAGTTAATCCTAACTTTTGCTCGTACCATTCGTTAGTCACTTTCAACATTAAAGTTGGTGGCTAAAAGGAAAATTGCAAAATATTGTTTTGTCGTTAGTCATGATGTAATCAATTTAATTTGTGAGTCCAGATGGACTTTTCCATGTCCATTTTCTGCTGGTATTGTTTTTATAGAACAAAATATAGAATGGTACACAACCATTTGTTTGCCAGAAGTCTTTGGAAAAAAATAAGAAAAACAATCAGCAACGTAGGATAATTATTCAACATGACAATGCGAGCTCTTACATATCGGAGCAAACAACTCAATATTTGACCGGTATCGGACATCCGCCATACAATCCCGATTTGACATCGAATGCTTTCTTTTTGAATCATTGACCACGTAGTTTGGTCAACGATTTTCGACGCCAGAAGAAGAAGTTGATGCGTTCAAAATGCATGTTTTGAAGATACATCAATCGGAATGGAAAAAGTGCTATGAAAACTGGTTCAAAAGTGTATCAATCATCGTGGAAAATATTTTAAAAAACAATAAAACAAGTTTCAATGATAAATATTTGTTTTTATTTAATATTCCAGACACAAATTATAGCAACCCGCATTTTAAACTCATTTACAAAATGATAATGTACTTCAATATAGTTGGAATTTTTGGTAAAATTACCATATTTAGCAATATTCAAAGCTCTTGAATTATCTTCATATATCTTAATTGATTATTTAATAGTTTTATTTCACTTCCATTTCAACATTTTCATGTGTCATTATGAATATTCTCATGAATAAAATCTGTGCTGTCTATGACCGTGTTTTTTGAATATTGAAGCCGCCCAATGGACCAATCAAGTTCCATCGCCATTGAGTCATCATAGAGATATCACATCGAACACTTTTGTGTAACGATTCCGTTGTTACTGTTCAAAGTCTTTTCCATCAACAGTTCTGGTTGGGCTTGATAGGGCGATCCTTGATCATAACCCAAAGCTTCAATGGATTAAATGTGTGCAATAGTTTTGCACAACTAGATCAATTTTGAAGAGGAAATCAACTGGCCGCGCTTTAACTTTGATTTTATCTCATCGCTCGCTACAAGGTATCCTATATGGCTACACGGCCCGATATCCATTCAAAATCATGATAGTTTAAAAGCTACTTTAAGATGATTTTGCCCAAAGCAGACTATTTTGTGAAAGAATGTTTGAAAGTATTGCTTTTGATGAGGATTGATAAGCCATATTTCTATTTGGATGGTTATGACAATAAGCAAAACTGTCGATTTTGTGCATCAGAAAATTACAGCAGAAACATCTCTATGGTGATATGGTTACAGTTTGGTGCGGTGTTTCAAAAATAGGGATCATTGAACCTTACTTTTTTGAAAAAGTTACCGTAACAGTTATACTATGGCAACATTTTTTATGCCCACAAATCTGACATTTTTTTGTTAAAATAGAAAAGATGTGGATCTAACGATGAAGCCACAGCCCACACTAGTTTACCAAATGTTTCTCCAACACCAAATCTCACGTTTCAACGACGTTCTTTGGCGCACACACTCGCCAGATTTGTCTGTCTCCGATTTATTTTTAGAAGGTACCACATATTGAAAATCTACATTCATAAGTACAATGCAGAACTGTGAAAATACGTGGGGTGTTTTTTAAAATAAAAGGTCCGTTTTTGAATGAGAGTGAGAATCACGCGCACTGTGGGGATTGCGCGTCTGCTCCCAGCATGCTTTGCGCGCGTTTAGGTATCATTTGCAGCCGTATCGTCTGTCTGTGTGCTGAACTGTAGAAGTTTATAATGTTCAAGAAAATTGAGTCGCCCGCCGACTGTGAGATGCGATCTGTAATTCGATTCTTGAGTGCAAGAAACTTGGCAGCAGCGGAAATTCCCCGTAAGATTTGTTATGTTTACGGTGATAATGCTATGATTGACAGTAAAGTTCGAAAATGGGTGAGAATGTTCAAGGACGGGCGGGTTAGTGTGCATGACCAGCCACGCCCTGGCCTACCTTCTCTGATTTATGAAGATTTGATTCGTGATGTGTTTTGTACACCATTGCTTCGGAGAAACTGAATTATCGAAAATTGCGTTCTCTTTGAAGGTTCCAAAACTGCTTTCTGATGATCACAAAACAAAGTAATAAGGCTGTGCCTTATTACTTTGACTCGATACAATCAGAGAGGCATAACAATCAATTCTGATGCGTATTGTCTCACCTTGAGAAAACTCCGGCGTACCATACAAAACAAGCAGCGTGGCCTACTGTCTTCCGGTATGATGTTATTCCGTGATAATGTAAAGTTACATGTTTCTGCGCAAACGCAAGGTCTAATTAGGTATTTTGCATGGGAAGAACTGGATCATCCATTTTACAGTCTGGCCCTTACACCAAGTGATTTTCAATTGTTTCGGCACTTAAAGAAGTTCCTTGGTGGTCAACGGTTCAACGACGATGAAGAAGTTAAAACTGCAATCATAGACAGGGCTTCTTCACATGCGGCAGATTTCTTTGACGTCGGAATTCATAAACTTATTGAGCGGTATGACAAATGTTTGAACAATTATGCAGAAAGTATATGAAAGTATGTAGAATATGGAAAAAAAAATATATTTTAGCATTTATAGTATTTTTCTTACTACTACTTTTTTACTAAAAAATCAACCTTATTTACAAAAGATACCTCGTTAGTACCGGATGTGTGTATAGCAAGAATATCTTTCTGATATAATCTTCGGTAATAAAAGTTTTTATTTCTATTAGTTAATATTCTAATTAATTATCAAACATATTACAATTAGTCGTGGAGTTAAAAAGTTTTTATGATATAAGTCAAAATTATATTTTTCCATAAATTTCTGCTTCAATATTTGAAAGATTTAAATCGCATCTTAAAAACAAATTCGCGTTTGTTCATTATACGGTATCAGTTAGCTGATACGTTACCAAAACTGTTTAGAGAATGAGGCATCACCTCACTTACGTTTAAAGAAGACCCGGATAATTTTGGGAGAGTACGAGATCATAATATCACAGCACTATGTGAAGAACCTGGAATCACTCTAGTTCAAAAATTTTCTCATACTTTGTTTAATCTACAACATATAATTGATAATAAAATAATAATGAAATATCAAACTTAAAACTCTCAATTACTTCTCATTTATTATTTAACTTTTTATTTTACCAATAAATATGGAAGGTTTCAATATTTGCTTTATGTACATAAATAATAAAATAACAAATTATATTTAAATGAAACCTAACCAATAATATAAATAAAAAGGTTAGTAAGAAAATGAGATGAACCTTATTTTCTTAGAAATGAAGGTAAACTCCATTAATAGATCATCAATTTTTAGCCGTTATCGCTATATATGAAATCGCCGCCTCAAACTGGACTACCGTTGTACATACAACATTAGCGTGACATGATGAAACATTTGGCGTTTCAATTTTGGAAGAGCTTGGTTTCGATATAGAAGACTTAAAAGTCCCCCAGTATGGCAGGTAAATTTTGATTAAGCTCTCCAGAAAATAAACGTTTTATAATCTGATTTTTTCTAATTACTTTTTGACAATAAAGAATTACATAAATGGTACCAGATAATCCACGGAAAACGAACGTTTTTTTATAAGAAGCATGTTGTATTGTTATCTCTTTATTTCTTATCGTGCCATATATATAATACTACTATATTGCTAGCAAGGTTTGGAGATCGGCGAAATCATTACGGTGCAGACATATATGCGTCTGTTTCCCTCACTACTACTTTGATTCTTATGCGCGTGTCCGAGAATTGAATATGCTTATAGACGTGCATTGGTTTGCATATTTTTATATTTTTGTGTCACGTTTATTTATCGCGGCATTTGCGCACAACGGGCCGAGTAGTAGAAAAAGACATAGAAGCAGACGTTTGCTGCCTCACTTACTCCGTAAGCAAACACATAAACACTCAAGTTCGCAATGGCATGATGGACACTAAACAGCATCGAAGGGAGAGTCGATGGACAATGCCGCAGGTCCCCTCTACCTCTAGCCGAGTTATACCCATTTCAAAATCGTCCGTTTCCCATGAAACCATCCTATACATGATTATATAAATGTGGCTATAAACTATAGTTAAACTAACATAGTTAAACTGCAACAGAAAGCATTGATTCGACTTTAAATTCTAACGAGAATCTGCAACATTCTTCTAAGATCGATGAACAGAATTTCAGGTTTTGGCAGAAGCAGATTATTCAGCTACTATTACAACTTCAACATTCGTTGTTTGGTACACTTTATGATGCGGGCTGCAACATCTAATTACATAATAGTTCAAAAACACGTACAATCCAGCGAATACGATAAATGTGGAAGCAGTTCGAACCGTGTGTGTAGGTGCATTATCATAATATACACAAATAAAAAGTCGCAGAAAATCAGAACAATCGCGTTTAAATAATTCTAAAATGCTCTTGAGAACTGTTCATTTGAATGTGTTTTTGGTCGGGTTATAACAAACCCAGCATCCAAACAAGGGAAAGCTTTTTTCTTACCCAAAACATTTTCGTTCGTAGCGGTTTTTGGGCGTAATAAACCACCATCATTAAATTCACAATCCAAAACGAACTGACATCACACTTTTTTGAATATCCGTTGGGGTTAATCCTGATAAAACAAAACACTTGATCTTCAGTTTTATCCATTTTTCGGAAAATTCCAAAACTTGTTTGCTTTACTGGCCACAAACAGGCAACTAAATTCATGCATCTGAAACTTCACAGCACACCATCTACCGAATCATACCAACTGAATCGTATAGGAAAATCAAAATTTTTGTCCCAATTTCCCAAGTTCCTTTCTTCATTATAGAAATTGGATTTAGAAAATCCCCTCTATTACAAAAATGAAATAATATGAAAATACTAAATATTTATCTTAACTACGAGATAAAATTCTGGGTGACGGAAGCATATATATATATATATATATATATATATATATATATATATATATATATATATATATATATATATATATATATATATATATATATATATACATATGCATCACAATATAAAGCCTCTTCAGCATGCTTCCAACTTTCACGGTCCTGAACGTTCCTCTGCTACTCGGGTCCTATATACTTAACGATGTCATCGGTCCATCGAACTTTCGGTCTTCTTCGCGGACGTTTGCAGTCAAGCGGTATCCACTCCAGGATTGCACTGGTCCATCTGTCGTCCCATCGCCTCGCTATATAGCCTGCCCATCTCCATTTCAATTACTTTACTCTTCCAATGATGTCACACACTTTCGTTTGTCCCCTGATCCATGCGCAGGGTTTTCTGTCTCGTCTTGTAATGCCAAGCATTACTCTTCGACAGTTAATCCTAACTTTTGCTCGTACCATTCGTTAGTCACTTTCAACATTAAAGTTGGTGGCTAAAAGGAAAATTGCAAAATATTGTTTTGTCGTTAGTCATGATGTAATCAATTTAATTTGTGAGTCCAGATGGACTTTTCCATGTCCATTTTCTGCTGGTATTGTTTTTATAGAACAAAATATAGAATATATATATATATATATATATATATATATATATATATTATATACATATATATATATATATATATATATGTATATATATATATATATATATATATATATATATATATATATATATATATATATATATATATATATATATGCTTCCGTCACCCAGAATTTTATATATATATATATATATATATATATATATATATATATATATATATATATATATATATATATATATATATATATATATATATGTATATATATATATATATATATATATATATATATATATATATATATATATATATATATATATATATATATATATATATATATATATATATATATATATATATATATATATATATATATATATATATATATATATATATATGCAAAAGGGTTTGAGTTATGCCGTCAGGAGTAGCGGAAGTATCTGAGAGGCTCATAAAAACTAACATGATCCAAAATCTGCCTACCATTCTGCCAAAATCATTCCCCGGTAGTCAAAGGGCAGCGGGAAGAATTACCCCAAGGCAGAAGGTGCTAGGAATAGAGAGTGATATGTGAAACACAAAGAAAGGGCAAAGAGATAATCAAACTAGAGTCAACTGGTCACATTCTCTACACTTAGGGATAGGTTAGAATTGGGTTCCTCATCAATCGCATGCTGAAAGACAGTGTCGTAAAATTTGAAAGTATATCTGACCGGCCAGCCCGGCATTGCGTCATTCAGCTAAATAAGAAGTTTAAGCTTCAACTCATCCAGGCTCATGCACCAACTATAAGCTATAGGGATGAGGAAATTGAGGAATTTTAAGATGATGTGGCCTAACTTCTAGACTATGAGAAGTGTAGATACAAAATCCTCATGGGCGACTTTAATGCTATAATTGGAAAAGCAAATATTGGTAAAAGTGAAACTGACCTATATGGAAGTGATGAGCGAGATAATTGGGGGTCAGAAGGGTTGATTTTGCTGAAGGACAAGAACTATAAATTATGAATTCGTTTTATAAGAAAAAATCAGCAGTAAACGCACATAGAAAAGTCCATCTGGACTACAAGTGAAATTGACTACATCATGTCAAACGATAAAACAATATTTTGCAATTGTACTGTCCTTATCCATTTTAATGTCGGAAGTGACCACGATATGGTACGAGCAAAGATTAAGATAAATTGCCGAAGAGAGCGTGAAAGATCAAAAAGGGGCAAAGTGGATTCTGGGAAGCTGCTGTAGAGGGGCAGCGATTTTGAGATTGCTTCATCGAACCGCTTTGCCGTTTTGCAGGACCCGGAGAAGATGGAAATTACAGATTAATATGAAGAAATTATCAACAATTTCCTTGAAATAGCTACTTCAATAGCACCTGAAGATATATGTTCTAAACAGTCAAAAATCTCCAATGAGACCATTGACTTAATTAAAAAACGACGGATAATGGAGATTGCAGGGAGTCCTTTTGACAGGATCGAGTACGTTGATTTGATTTGCAAAACTATAAGAAATCGTATTTGAGAGGAAACGGACCGATTCAACGTGCAGATAATGCAAAAAACCTTAGAAGAAAACAGAGGAATTAACAAAGCTAAACAGAAGATGTGCAAGTGAAGGAAAAGGACGCAAATTTTTGCCTTAATGTGTGAGGATGGCACAGTGTGCAAAGCGCGGACGGAAATGTTAGAAGTTGTCAGGAGATTTTATTCAAACTTATATAAGTAGCAAAACCAATTAAAGACAGCAATGTCCACGGAGGAACAAATGACGGATATCTTGGTGGAGGAAGTAACAAAGGCTGTGAACTCCATGAAAAACGGCAAGGCTCCCGGAAAGATAGTACAACTGTTGAAATGCTTCTCGTCGGACTTTACATAAAACACGCGCAAAATTACACTCAAAATGCCGCAAGAAACAAAAAGTACCCAACTTATGGAAAAATGGAGAAATGATTTTTTTTACATAAAAAAGGAATACATGGAGATTTAAAGAACTATCGTCCAATAAGTCTCTTATCAGTGGTGTACAAAGTTTTCACAAAGATAATCTCTGAAAGAATATTAAGAAAACTGAATTACGCAAAATCAAGAGAGCAAGTAGGATTCAGAAGTGGATTCAGTACAATAAATCACATCCAGGTTGTACAGCAGGTAGTAGTAAGGCACAACGAAAACACTATGTCACTATACTTGGCTACTATCGATCATGAAAAAGCATTTGATTCAATCTCAAAGCAGGCTATAGTGGATGCATTTCTTAACCAAGGCATTGACAGCAGGCGACAGTTCACATTGATGATATTAATGGAACTGGAATTAATGTAGAGCGGAGTGTACGGAAAGGGGACGCAATATCGCCTATACGTTTATCAGCTCGCCTTGAAGAGGTGTTCCGTAATCTGGATTGGGAAAATGATGGAATACAGATAAATGGTGCATGTTTAAGCCATCTTAGATTCGCGGATGATATCGTTCTCCTTTCACAAGACCCCCGAGGAATTGCAAAGACACATACAAGACCTGCAAAGGGCTGGAGAACTAGTTGGCTTGAAAATAAACTTGAAGAAAAGTAAGGTCATATTCAAAAAATTTGCTGAGGACATTTTTTTTTATTTTAGGGAGGGATTTGGAAGTTGTGGATCACATATATCTTGGGCAAAAAATTTCAATAGAAGGGGATACCGTCCGGGAGGGAGAAAATATCCGTTAAATGTTAAATGAGGCTGGCAGGTATTTGGCAGGCTCAACATAGTATTTAAGAATTAACTTTGTCTGAAAAGAAAAGTCTTTGATCAGTGCGTTCTGCCCATTATGACATATAGGAGTGAAACCTGGACACTAACATCGCAGTCAGTTCAAAATCTTCGGGTAGCACAAAGAGAAATTCAAAGATGTATGCTTTGTATTACAAAACGGCGACAGACAGCCCTGCTCATGAATCAGAGAACGAACGAGGGTATGTGACAACATTAGAAGAGTAACTGAATTGAAATGGAGCTGGACAGGTCAAATAGCGAGGCGATAAGACGAAAAGTGGACAAAGGCAATCTTGGAGTGGATACCGCTTGATCACAAAGGTCCACGGGGACGATGGACTGATGACATCATTAAGTATATTGGACCCGATTAGCAGAGGAGAGCGCGAGAATTGGAAGCATACTGAAGAGGTATTCATCTTTCAGTGGATTAACACAGGCTGATAATCAAAAAATATTTTTTGTCACACTAAGTACAAGAGGAAACATCAGAATATTGGAGATATAATAATGTTATTTTATGTGTAATTTTAAATAAGCAGGAAATTTTCTATAATAAAATTTGTCAAAATTTAAGAACCTGCAGTTTTAAAGAAGAAAATGGGGAATTAAGGACTACTAAAAGTGAAATACATTCTTATATAAAGAATTTTTGAAGTGAAAACTTCTTTAGCCGCGTTGAACGATTTTCGGTAGGGGCAAAACTTATGGGGGCGCGTCACCGACATGCTAGTGACGTGTTGCGCCAGACTGGCGACGCCAATTGTGTTTTAAATTAAATTGTGTTTTAGTTAATCATTATTTTAATTGTTTAATTGTAGAATCACTGTGTAGTATAAGAGTGAGTACTTAATATGCTAATATTTTTATGTAGAAAAATGAATAACAAAAACAAAGCATTTATTTTCGAATATTTCCAATATTAATATCAATACTGGCGTTGAAAATTATGATATTATTTATTTTTCTAATATTTAATATCTGCAATACATCATGCAATGAATATTTCATAGCGGCTTAGAAGATACTAGCGTGGTAAAATAGATTTCTAGTGATTTCTAGAGATTTTGTTCGATAGTATTTTTGTGGCGGATTTTAAAATAAAAATTCTATAAAATTTAATAATTTAATTTATCAAAATTCTTGTTTATTGGTTTAAACTGTTAGAAATAAAATACTTGTTTTGTTATTTTTTGCAAAATGATTATTTATAAACTTATGTCATTCAATTTCACTATTAGAACTTTACAAAAAGGAATTGTTATATAATTAGTTTTTCTAAATGTCCATTTTCTATATTTCTTTAGATCCTCGATCCTACGTGAAAAATAATTATACATTTTTAAAATATACATTGAAAGAATATTAAATTTGAAAATTTAAAAAAAAACAGTTATTCCAAAGTTTCAAGTTTTCACTTTTGTCGGCAGTCCCATGGCATTGCCTACCTTTTTTATTTCATTTGATGGGGACGAAATTTTAATTAATTCATTCATTCATTCATTTTAACTCATCATTTTTTAACAATGTGAATATGTTAATATATTAATTGAAATTATAGTGCTAGAATATTTTCAACTGACCTGGTTTCATTTTGCAAACTATAGATGGCATTCAATGAAAAACAATGCTGTTTCTAGACGAAAATATAACTTAAAATAATCACATTATCGACAATTATTACGTTCTCTGTTAAGAGTTCCTGCTCGACCTATAAGGTTGGGTAAGAACCTAACCTAACAACTCACCTCATCATGAGGAAAAGGGTTTTTTTGACAATAGTCTTTTCTCCCTTTCACAAAAGAAAATTTATTACAACTAAAGTATATTTTCGGTGTTGATGGGTTTAGAATCTTCAGTATTATTATCAAGAGTAGAAACTAAATTTTGTCAATAGTATTTACACACCTATTTAACACAATTTAGTTTCTACTCTCAATAATTAATAATACCGAAGATCCTAACCTATTACACTGAAAACATATAAAAGCAATTTTTGAACAGTTTGCTTAGACGAATGTTTTATTTTAAACGTATGCCATCAATTTGGTAGAAATTATTGACAATCATTAATACATATTTTAATACAAAACATTAGTAAGAAGCATCCTTATTTTGATCTGGAGGGAGAAAAATCTTTATGCAGAAACGTAATGAATCAATTGATTTTTGTATAATGTTATTAATAGTTATTTTATAATTTTAAATAAGCAGATAATTTTCTTTTTTAATCTATAAAATTTAAAGAATCTGTTTTGCAGTTTTAATAAGGAAATGATGAATTCAGGAATACTAAAAATGAAATATATTTTTATATACATATTTTTTATGCGAATGAAGTTTTAATTCTTCATTATTCAACAACGTAAATATGTTAATACATTAATTGAAATTATAGTGCTAGAATATTTTCTACTGGTTCCAGTTCATTTTGCGAACTATAGATGGCACTCAATGAAAAACATTGTTGTCTCTGTACTAAAACATAAATTAGAATAATCATATTATTAACGTGTACGACGTGCTCTGTTAAGAGCTCCTGCTCAATCTATAAGTTTGGGTAAGAACCAAACCTAACAACTCACCTCTTCATGAGGAAAAGGGTTCTTTTGACAATAGTCTTTTCTCCCTTCCGCAAAAGAAAATGCATTATAATTAAATATATTTTCCGTATTAATTTATTAAGTTTTTCAAGTATTAATTATCAAGAGGTGAAACTGAATTGTACTAATATATAAAAAAGACCTTGTTTGGGCAGTTGGCTTAAAAAAAAAAGAAAATGCTCATGACAAAATTGAGAGTAATTTTCTTTTAAATGTAACTGTATTAAGAGGTAAGAGGCTAATTACTTCACCTTTAGTTTTTCACCTTTTTTCCAAAAACATCAAATTGTTTTCTATATCTTTGTATTCTATTTAGTAATAAAAAATCTGAAATGGTAATTATGATTGCTCGTTATTTTATCAATTGTTTTTATTTGAGATATTTAATTGTGATTTACTATATTTGCCAGATAAGGCTTCTTCTGACTTATTTTGGCCATTTCATCTGGCACAGTGACACTAAAACACTCAAGGAAATCCGAAGAGCATCAGTTAGTTTATCTAATTGAAACTACCAAGCATATTTCGCCATGGTATTTAGAAGTTATCCAAAGAATGGTATAAAACCCCTCATCGAAAATAATGGAGATTATTATATTAAATGTAAATACATTTTCAATTGTATGAAAAATGTACCAAATTAATGTATATAACTAATATAGGTTTAAGGTCGAGCTATACATTAATTTTTACGGAGAGCTATACCAAAATTGGTATTTTGGTAAAATATCGGACTTTATTTCGGAATTAAATTAGAAAGGCAATAACCAAAATAAAAATAATAGACCTGTGGGAGATGATCAGTAGTAGTAGTAGTAGTAGTAGTGTTAGGGTTAGAGGCGCATTAGCAACTAGGCTATTTAGCGATTGGACCTACAGCTTAACGTGGGTTCCGAACCACGGTCATCAGCTTTCGACAAACCCAGGCCAGCACCCGCCATCGGGCTATAAACCCTTGGTTATATGCCTACCCATAAGTCTATCAGGAAACCTACCGACTGGCGAGTGCCCAACGTAGAACACTTCTCAGAAGGCATCCGGCCTTACCCAACCTTTAATTGGCGTAACTGAGGGGTAATTCGTTGTCGGATTTTACACTGTTGCCTAGAAACAATCACAAACATTTAGGAAGAAACAGACAGAAGAAAGAAAGAAAAACAACCATCCGAGCGCTGCAATCGAACCAACTACCGCTCCGATGCGGTTTCGGCACAGCAGCGGCAGGTCGCTGCCCTTACCGTCCGCACCAAGGCGACCGGCTGGGAGATGATCAGATTATACCATAAAAGAAGGTGAAGAACTGCTAAGAAGCCTAAAGAGATCCCTATCACCTATCACCCTAACTACTGCCTTAGACATCGCGGCTTACGTGGCTCCGAAGTAAAATTGGTTATAATTAAATTATATATATATATATATATATATATATATATATATATATATATATATATATATATAATATTTATAACAAAAAATGCCTATCTAAAAACACAAAACTGAGACATTACAACACAGTTATTAAGCCAGAATGTCTATATGCTGCAGAAACGCTCATTTTGAATAGAAAGCGGGACATCGAGGACATTGAAAAGAAGGAAAGAAAAATCATAAGAAAAATCCTAGGCCCCAAACAAATAAATAGCACAACATACCGACTTCCAGAAAACCAAGAAATCAAACAATACACAGATATCCTTTTTCAACTGCCTTATTGCAAATCTACTAAACAATCATGATCAATTTTTCTATTGGAACCTTCAGTGTGAAGCACTAGATTAGTGTGATTAGTGTCTGGATTAATCTAGATTAGATTAAATCATCTCCTGGTGATGCTAACATGGTTAGCAAAACGTGCGATGAGAACTTTAAAAAAGTGATTCAGTAATTAATGGTAATCTTTTTGTGTTTAGTAAACAGTCATGGTTAACTGAAACTTATTGATTTAAATCTTACTGTTTTTGAGTTAATTTTTCAGTATAAAAAATATCTTCAGTATATTTCAATGTTCCAATTATTTTGTGATCTTTATGTTACTTCAAGTACAATTTAGCAAAGTTTTAGTATAAAGCTTATTGGCATGCTTTAATATGCCCCAATAAATATCTCTTTTCTGGACCTTTTTTTAATGATCTTTATGGCTATTATTACAATAAATTTGTATTGGCGTATTCGGCACAAAAAATAATCATTATATTTTAATCCACCATGTGAAGCCGGATTCTAAAATAATTACTCTAGAAGGCTACAAAAATAGTCTAAATTTTTTGATACAATCAAATATTGATCAAATATTAAGACTAAATAAATAAAAACAATAAAAACACTAATTCTTTTTATATTTTCAAACACTCTTATCATTTAAAACATAAACTACAACATTGGAAGTACTTCCTTGAGGTTCAACTATATTTCCATTTTCAAGTATGTAAGCATTTTTTCCTTAAAATATTTTCATTAAAAAAAAAAATAATAAAATGTATAGTGTGTAACATGTACCTAATTTAATTTCTTGATCCACTTCTGATAAATCTGGCATTGACAAGCATACCTCTCTATTGCTAATCTTATTAACATTCACACTACTGTTTATTTCGTTTGGTATATCTACAATTTTTGGACTGTCTGTAAACAAAGTACCAATTTGCTCACTGCTCTCCTTCAAAAATTTATCAATTGTTTCAGTTCCATTATACAAATTATCATTGCAAGTATCAATATTGAAATCCATATTCTCAATAGTCTTTTGCAAATCCATACATTTTTGATCAGTGTCTATGCAGTCGAAATCATCATCCATGAGTTTGTTCACCTAATGAAAATTGAAAATTATTTCAAGCACTACATTTTGTGTATATAATTTTCCGACAGATCACACGGCAAAAAAGAAAATGTATTTATGAAAAATAGACGATTCAGTCAGTCAACTTTTACAATGGTCAAAATCTGAATGATAAAGAACATTGAACTTACTTTTCTTTTTCTATCAAGTTTGACTTTCCTAGCACTCAGTTCCAAGTATATATTTTTATATTCTTCAGCATGTTTGCGCCTGATATGTCGCTGAAGCGACCTTTTCAACTTCACTTTGTTATGACATATAGGGCATTCGTGAATAAACATTTCATCAGAAGGGCTATTTGCCATGGGCCTATGAAACTGTTTGCTATGCCGCTGCAAATTGTACTTGTGCTTGAATAAAGCTCCACAATGACATTTAAAAACCAACTTGAGCGTGAATTGACATATGCGACTGTAAATTTTTCTTAGCTTTAAACTGCTTACCACATTCTGTGCAACTAAACATCTTAAAACAAATAATTAATTAGTTAAAAGTTAATAGAATGGATTATATTCAATGAATCGATATTCAACGTTCGATTATAATGTGGGTGTACCAATGAATAATGTTGTTTCTTTCAAATTTTAAAACACTGTTATCTACAGGCAATAATTTAACGTAATAAATGTAACCGATATTCGAGTTAAATATAACGTTTATTAAACTTGAAGAGATTTACCACTAAAAACCAAATCACTTTTTTTGAACTGCCCCGACGTACGTTTCGCTAACCAAGTTAGCATCATCAGGAGATTATTTAATCTAAAAAAAGATTAAATCATCTCCTGATGATGCTAACTTCGTTAGCGAAACGTACGTCGATCAATTCAGAAAAAGCGATTTGATGTTTAGTGGTAAATCTCTTCAAGTTTAGTGTTTCACACCAAAGGATCCAATAGAAGAATTGATAATGTTTATTGTTAAATTTTTAAAATAAAAAGGAAAGCCTATAAAAATGCCTAACACTTTGATTTTGGCAGGGAAGTACTTTCTTGTCCATCAAATTACCATCTTTCCAGATTAATTGTTTAGTATCAAAAATCGACATCACTTATGGGTACACCTAATATTAAAAGTATTTAACTCTATGAAAAATACATAAAAGATGTGGTATGATCACAGTCAGAAACATTATTTAAATGTTAATTTTAATAATTTTAAACAAAAAAAAAACAATAAATATATTTACTATATGCCTGTGAGATTGATTTATGATAAAATTAATGACCAAAAATTGCATTGCTTTCGAAAATTGAAAGTAGAATTAAAATCCTAGGACGTTAGGAACAGAAGAGAGGAAGATATAGAAATTGATCACTACTTATTTACCGCCAAAATCAGGTTATAAACGCATAGAATCTCGAAGAAAATAAAATTATAACAAAACGAATCAGAAGACAAATATTAGTAGATCCGAATAAATAATAAACTAGATAATAAACTGAAAAAGTCTTCAG
>JARFXV010001889.1:0-106821 GCA_031761425.1 Cosmopolites sordidus | reverse complement strand
CAGTTATTCTCGTAGTGTCCAGAGACCACCCAGTAAATATATATATATATATATATACACGCAAAGCACAAAGCATCCTGACTCATTTTCGAGTATTCTTTCTGATCTTCGACACCTCTCTCATCCTTTCTCCGTGGATTATCTTTCTCTCTTCCGTCCACTTTATTCCTGATCTCCTCGAAACTTCGCTCTCTGATGCAACGTTCCACATATGTGCTTTGTGTCTCTACGTTCTTCTATCCTCAATCTCTGCCGGACCCATTTGTGCCTTTCCCAGATCAGCTCTGACTTGGGGTCTTTCTTGTTGTCCCCGTTTGTCCCCGTTGTTCCTGACAATGGCGACGAATTGATAAATTTGGATCTTTATCAATACTGCCAGCAACAGCGGTGATATTTTCTTCAGAACGCACAATTTTTTGTCTTGTTTTCGTTTTAGTATCGAGCAGCTTGAAATGCTTCCTCTAACAATAAATTTATTGATGGAACAATTCGGTGGGAAAATAATTTCGAACAACGGACCGGCTAATTGACCACCAAGATCATATGATTTAAATACTTTAGATTATTTTCTTTGGTGTTACGTTATTTTTTTGTTTTATGTCGCTAAACCAGCAACTACTGAAGACTTGGAAGCCAACATAATTTACAATTGAGGACATAAGACCTCAATTGTTTGAAAAGACCTCAATTGTCAGAAATTTGATTGACACAATGCGCTTAAATGCCATTGAATGCTATTTCACAAAATTAATAGTTTCAGGGCATCTAATTTGGTTGTTATTTTATTTCCATTGAGATTTTTGACATATTGACATTGACATTTTTAAATATTGCATTTAATAATAATGGTCCTACCTTTTATCGGGTGGTCTCTGGGCAGCACACTACGAAAAAAACTGAAAACTGTAGTCAAGACTTTTCTACCAGATAGAACCGTTTTCGCTTTCTTTGGCACACTTCCACATGCTCTCGCCGATAGTTTAGAATGCTGCTTCATCACAAGCATACAACGGTGAAGAAACTCAACAGAATTGCGTTAAAAAATAACTTTACATTATTGAGAAGTGTTGAATGATTATTTGAAACTGTCATTCGAATGAGTCTTTGGTCGAACGGAAAGCTTTTACGTATCCAAAATATCACCTAAAATGTCTGCCACACTGTCTAGACCAACGTTACGCGGAACGTTACGCAATCGGGTATCATTTAATATGACATTGTAGATTTTTGTACAAATTTTATTGATTGTAACGATTTTTGGACGTTCCAAGTGTTCAGTATCTTTAATAGACTAACCACCACGAAGGGAAAAAAACGAAGGAAACGAATCTTTTAAATGACATCTAAATATTTTTGTGTGTTGGTCAGGATTAAAAAAAAATAATACTTTATGTCGGCTCTAACTTGAATTTTATCCATTTTTTAGAAAATGTCAATGCTTCGGTTTACTCGATCTTCACAAGCAAGGCAATTACACGTACGCATCTGAAACTTTTATCATATATCATTTATATTATGTGTATCAGACAATGTTTTCATATAATTAAGACGGACAATAATAAGAGTTAATTTTAGTTATGAGTAAATGTGTTAGAATATAACTTGGTTTATGTTAATCGTTATAATCGTTAATCGTTATAATGTCCGAACTTCTGATAGGGATCGCTGTAAATCTGTATTTCAATAGTCTGGCAAATCATCTTGTAATGTTTAACACCAGAGCAACACTTACAAACTGGCGAAATTTACTGTCAAAATCGAATAGGTTCGCCAAACTTATAGACCACTTCGTGAATTTTATGTTGCACATAATCGCCCAACTGAGCGATCTATTCGCCGAATTATCGACACATTCAGAACGCATTTCACACTGATATTACTATAAAAGTAAAAAGTAAAAGTAAGATGCTCATTTCTCACTGATATTTAAATAAAAGTATAATAAAAAAAAATGTGCGTTCCGAAGAAAATATGTTCGCTGCAGCTGGCGGTGTTGGTGAAGATACAAATGTATAAATTCGTCGCCTTTCGCAGGAAGTTGGGCTTTGTTATACGACTACGCGTAAAGATTTTAGTCAGGTGTTTTAAAAGATCCACCTTGATCAAGAATTTAAGCCACAAGACCATCGTTTGTTGCTGCAAAGCTCCATGACTAACTTTACATGTGTGAAGTAAATAACACTTTGGTTTTGCGATGTAATGCCATCTAGCATCAAAAACAGGACGAACTTTTGCAACAATTTATATTGAATAAGGCGACTACGTTGAAAAATAATAGAAATTAAAAAAAAGCCTGTTTTGTTTTTAAAAAAATAGAACTAATATAACCCCCTTTAGCTATTTTGTTATAAAGGACTATTAAAGAACTTATCAAGGATTCCTGTGAAAAATTATACCGATTTATATGAAAAAATAAACGATATTGAAAATTTCCAAAAGCTATTGCCTTCATTTGCAAATTAAACGTCTGGTTCACTGATAATAAATAGTAATTTAATAAATTTCATAACATATACCAAAAACCAATAAAATACTTGTTAATTAAACTAAACAGCTGTTTTAGTGGCCTCGTCCCAATGCTTGTAATTTATTTAGTACAAGAAATTTGTTATAGAGTCTTACATTTATTTTGCCCGAACTCCTAGTAATAATAAAATACAGAACATCTCGTTATGTTTCCTCTAGGTTTCGTCGTTGCCAGCAAAACATTCTCAAATAAAGAAAAATGAAAAACAAAACAACCGAAAAAAGAATCGTTAGAAATATCTCTATACAGTTTTCTATGAGACCCCAGGCTCGACTAGAACACTTTATTGCAGAACGGATTAATATTTTCCTGTTTCAAAGGGGAACATATATCATTCCACTGAAAACTCCCTAATGACAAAGCATCCTTGTAAGATCGTCTGGATGAAATTAATATTCTTTGTGTTAGAAGACGAACATTTTAAAGGTTTATTTTTCGCGCGTTGCTTGGTAGAAAATCTGAAATTACAATGTGTTTTTCATTAGCATGTAACTACCAAAGGCTATCGACCCTGGAAAATATAAGGAGTCTCAAAAGAAAGTTTCTTTTTGATATAGCGATATAAATAAAAGAGACGCGGCCATCAAAAAAACCTTTATTAATTATTGAAATACACATTTTAGGAAATTACTTTTTAAAAATAATCACTCACGATACTCATCTAAACGAACAGCAACCGGGCCGTGGACGGCTCGGCACAATCTCTGGAATGGCTGCCATTTTGGGTCGGATATTTTCTTTTAACTCCACTAAAAACCTGGTTTATTGACGTAATCTTTCTTTAGACAGCCCTACGAGAAAAAGTCCATAAGGCTCAAATCAGGTCTACATGGAGACCAGTTTATGTCACCTCTTCTGGTGATCAATTTGTTTGAGAAAATTTCACGAACTCGTGGCAGAGACGTGTTGGAAGTGTGCGACTTTGCTCCGTCCTGCTGAAACTATGTCCTTTGATTATAACCAGCAAACTTTTGCAGTTCAAGTACCAAAGAATTGTTTCCACATAACGCTCTGAATTGGCGGTAACTTTAAAAAAGTACGGGCCTCACGCTGATATTGCAGTCCATAGAGGGACTTTAGGCGAATGTAGTGGTGTTTTGATGCTTCTGTATCGGATTCGTTCCACTGCAGTAACGGCAGTTATGTTTATTCACATGACCGTTGAGATGAAATTGAGCGTTGAGATACAAATTTTGTAAAATTCCCGCCCGCACAACGCACATTCTGTTCCCGCGAAACGCTTCATACCGATAAAAGTCGCAGGTCTATCGATTGACCGTTATTGTGTTTGCTCACTGAGCCAATGAAACAGAAACCTTCTTATGGAACACCGTCTATAAAGCTTACTGGCTTCTATCAGACATCCGATTTTATAGATACTCAAATTATATGAAAATATTGCCTCAGATTATACAATATTGATGCAAGAGGTAGAGAACAAAAACTAAATAATATTA
Organism: Cosmopolites sordidus; assembly: GCA_031761425.1. Taxonomy (NCBI): domain Eukaryota; kingdom Metazoa; phylum Arthropoda; class Insecta; order Coleoptera; family Curculionidae; genus Cosmopolites; species Cosmopolites sordidus. Next base: position 102,837 of record JARFXV010001889.1, on the reverse strand, counting down.
TTGATAAATATGATTATAAAGGCTTGTTAAATTTATTACTTTTTCTTTAATTTGGTACAAAAACTTTTTCAGCCTGAGGGAAACATAATAGCTGTCATTTATAGGGGAGAGTCGCCGAATTTGGACCGCCGCTTAGATTGGACCACCACTCTATCTAGGTTGGATAACACATATATGTCCTAATATGGGCACCATATCAAATATTAGCGTAAACCACGTTGTTGCAAAAAGTTGTATTGCAGTACATTGTTTTACAACGGAGACAGAGGAGAATTTGTGTTTTAATAGATCTGAACTAAATAATTTAACAAACAACGAAACACTTCTGTTCATTGTTTAAGTAAGTAACAACAAATTGTATTACATATTTTAAAAGCAAACTTATTTAGGTACAAATTAGTGTGATAGTTTTATTAGCACAAGCTAAAAGTAGGGTTATGTAGTATATTTTGGCATTATGAGTCAAGTTGCTTAGATTGGACCATATCGCAGTTTCCCAAAATGGACTGGTTTGATTTAGGCAACCCTGATAAACTACAATTAATCTTGTACGTCTTTTAGGGTCCATATGGATAAAAGAGGACATTACGGATGTTGGTCCGAAAGTGATTTATTAAAGGCTGTTGCAGCTTATAGGAATGGCGATATGGTTTGATTCCATTTCCTCAGCCAGAGTTTTATGCTAGCCTTGTGGCTCTTATATGTTTCCAATCAAGTTGTCTTCCATGGTTGAAGTTTTGTTTGCTGTTTTAGGAGGCTTCTATCTAGTCTTAATTGGGCCGAAATTTTCTTTATTTCGGTTGTCGATAGGTGCGCTGTTGTGACCTCTGATAATTGATATTGATGTTGATTTTCTGCTCCGGATTCGGGCAAGGCCCGAAAACGGTGGAATTTACGATAGAAATCGCGACTCTTCAGGTTGGGTTCCGCTGGCGGCGTCTGATTTTGGTTCTAGTTTTCACTAGTGTGGTAAAGAATAAAAGGTTCCAATTGCTTTTGCATCAGAACCAGTATTCTCTGAAGCTTGCTAGTAAACCCGGCCATGGCCTCGGCTTGCTGTTGAGTTTGCTCCGCCTGGTGGGCGGGGCTTAGGTTGTCTCCGTTGGAATCGGAAATTGGCACTGATTTTGATTCGATTCTTTTCATTTTGGGTTGGTGCTGCGGGGATTTTGTCCTCGCTGCGGCCTTTCTTTTCTTCTGCTCCTCCATTTTAACGGGCTGGTAGTAGAGTTGCTTCATATTTAGGATTGACTTCTCATTGGACGGTACGACGACGTGCACTATCGCAACGGGAATTTTTGCTTTATTTTGCCATCTTGTTATAGAAGATGGGTGGTAGCCCAGTCGTTGTAACTCTGTTCTAATTTCTTCCATCGGTAAAGTCTCTATTACACCTTTGATTAAGACGCGTAGATTCTTTCTTCATAATGTTGGTGATGAGTATTGGTACCCTCTTTGATTAAAAAGCTCTATGATGGCTTTCTTGTCTGTTTCCGTCTCGGGAGTCATCAGAACTCCGCCCGGTCTGGTTTTAGCTGGCCCGACAGCTATTTTGGATTTTTTCAAGAGTTTTATAACCTCTTGAAATGCCGATTTGTCTTTTAGAACAATCGGTTTGGGCCTTGGAAGGGTAGCAGTTGATAAAGTTGCTACCTTTCTGGTCGAATTCAATGCTGTTGGCATCTCTTCGTTTGCTGAAGACGTGGACGGAAGTGAAAGATTTGGAACCTCACTGGGTGGCGCTCCCCTGGAGGTCGATCTCTTTCTCTTCTTGCGTTTTCTTGTTCGAGAGGATGCCAGTTGGAATTCTTCATCGTTTGAGTGATGTTTGACTTTGGGTTCGTGGTCCAAATGGGCCTCGATCGTTGGTGGTTCTGTCTCTAAGGATGTTTGTGTGGCGCTGTCAATCTTTTCTATGTCATCTGTTTGGGTGCCTATTGTCTTCAGTAAGACTCCGGCGTTTGATTTGGTAGAAAGTGTGGCTCTCAGCCTGACATTTTCTGCATTCACCTTATTCAGGATTTCTTTTTATTCGGCTATGAACTCGGCGTAGAAGTCCCCCTTACTACTCTCCTCACTATTAGCTTCTTTCAATTGTTTTATCTCTCGATCTTGATCGACTAGTTTACTAGCGATCTCTTTATGCACTTCGGCGAGATTTTTAGTCTCTTTTCTTTTCGGTCCGCCCGCATCTGGGGTTTTCCGTTTCGTTTTGCCCATTGTAAACTTTTACTGTTCACGCTTGAGCACTTAACCACACTTTTGGTCTGCTGCCAGAACGATACGTGTTTGATGACAGCTCAACCAAGACTTTATGGTTTGAATGAGTGTAGCCGTATTTATAATGTACCTAAAGCAACTATAAAGGTATATGCGGATAAAAAAAATACTACTGGAAATAAAGTGAAAGCACTTGGTATACGCCCACATTCACTAAAGATATAGAAATAATTCTAACCAAACATATTCTTCAACCTGAAGAATGTTTTTTTGGTTTGACTATCCGAGAAGTGCGAACATTAGCTTTCGAAGTTGCTGAAAAATACTTTTGCCACATACATTTAATAAATAAAAGAAAATAGCAGGGAAAAAGGGGTTCTACTCATTTATGCGCAGAAGTCCACAGGTGTCAATTCGAAAACCTGAAGGTACCTCAATAACAAGAGCACGAGGCTTCAATAGAGAGAACGTAGAGCATTTTTTTGATATTTTAGAAAAAACTGTGGAGTTTAATTTCACCGCAGAAACTATGTTTGATATCGATGAATCGGGATTTACGACAGTACAAAAAACTCTACAAAAGGTGGATGTTTGTAAAGGTAAACGCCAAGTAGGAGGCGTAACAAGTGCTGAACGTGGCGTTCTTACAATTGTGGTATGCGCGGTCAGAAAAAACAAAGAGTGAAAATGAAAACTACATGGTTTTGTACCATATGTGATAAAATTATAGAAGAATATATGATTCAATGCATTACATGTATACTTAGTATATAAGTATGCTTAGGTTCATACAAAATGTGCTGGTGTGAGCTGATATAAGATCAAGAAGTATTTTTGTTTTAATTGTATTTAATGGTCCATTCCAAGGAACCGGTTTCCGGTTTTCTTTGGATGGACCGAAAATTTTTAAAAATTAATTTTTTATGATAATAATAAGTAAAAAAGAAATAAAATAATTATGTTAGTTTGAAGATTACAATAGTACAATTATTTTCTACCTAAATGTTTTTATTAAAGATGCTTTTACAAGCTCACATATTAAAAAATATTTAAGCGGTCCAAATTCGGCAACTCTCCCCTAATTATACTATTTATTGTTACATTACTATTCCTATAATTACGCTATTTACTGGTGTTATTATTAACATTAAGTACAGTACTGTTATTAATGATTAATTTGATTTATTTTAAGATAGGAAAATGGTACGGATATAGAACATAGCTATACATTTAGCCAACATTTAGACCAGCTATAGCTATACATTTAGACCAAGTTGTTATTAAAAATGAGAAAGACGACGAGTTAAGAAGTGCGGACTACAATTAAACATACATAAAAGTAAATACCTCGCCGCAGGAGCAAAAACATCTAGTATTCAACTAGAAATGGAGGTAGTAAACTCCTGCAACGAATATCTGTATTTAGGAACTGAGTTCTACAAAGCAGAAAAATATGACAGAGATCACGAAAATGATATTACAAGCTGGGAATATTATAAGCTGTCTAAATGGATATTGTAGTTATTGGGAAACAACATCAATATAACACATACAACACTTTTGTCAAGAGCAGATTAACTTATAGTTTTGAAACATGGAAAGTTACAGAAAACCACAGGATGAAATTTGAAGCGACGGAAATGGATGTATTCACACGCATAATATAAAATATTTAGAATAGATACATTCCAAAATAACGGCGGTTTACTACAAGTCTGTTACCGATTCTCTCTAAGGTTTTCGAACACATGTACAACAAAAGATTGAGGCCACTAGTAGAAGAAGAAAAACTAATTCCCGACCACCAATTCGGTTTTCGCAATAAGCACGGTACAGTAAAACATGTACACAGACTGGTTAACAAAATCAGTAGAAATCTAAACACAAAGAGCTATTGATCCGCTGCTTTCCTTGACGTGTCCCATGCCTTTGATAAGGTATGACATACTGATCAGCAGGTCAAATTAAAATCGCTCCTTTCATACCAATACTTCCTGTTACTGAAATCCTATTTGATTGACCGAGTTAAAGCTATACAATCCGGCATTCCACACAAGTGTTTTAGGACCCATCTTATATCTGCTTTAGACCGTAAGTCTACCAACATTCAGTTCAACCGCTGCTACTACATTTGCCGATGATACAGCGGTGCTAGTATCACATGTTGACCCAGCGCAGGCCTAGATATTCTTACACACAAAGTTTAAAGAGATACAAAACTGGACGAAAAAATTACGCATAAAAGTCAATGATTCAAAATCAACGCATATAATATTCACCTTATGTAGCGAGACATGCCCACCAGTGAATATTAACAACAGACAGATTCCACAAGCCGAGGATGCCAAATATCTTGGTATACACCTAGATCGCTGATGAAAATAACTCAGTCTAAAACTTAGTCAAATGTATTGGATCATCGATCACAAATGTAAGCTCTCTCTAGAGAACAGGATAGTACTCTACAAAACCAATTTGAAATAAATTTGAACTGATGGAATCCAACTATTGGAAACTGCCAGTAATCCCAATATAAGTATAATTCGAACGTTCCAAATAGGAATCTACGCGTCATTATTGATGCTCCCTATTATGTTTCCAGTAACGTATCCAGCGTGACATCCCATTGCCCTCCATTAAAGAACTAATTAATCAATATAGTGTGAAGTACAGTGATAGAGTGTCAGTGCACCCCAATGTGTTGGCGAACAAGTTAAATGAATATGATGATAGTCAAATACTAAGATTGAAACGCCTTCAGTCATCAAATGTAATATTAGGCGGTAGATAGATAGAGGCGTTTGTTTTTGTTAGCCTTCGTTTGCACCCATACTGATTTCGCTCTTTCACTACGAGCTTTTTGCCTTTCGTCAGACCAAGTTGTTCCGGTCTTCCTACATTTTTCCCTCTGGCCAACCTCCCAACGTTAATCTTCTATCTGAAACAGTTTCTATTCTGAATTTCACCCTGTGTAATATTTGCTGTTCTTAGGTCCTCTTTAATTGCAGCAATCCATTTAATTGTTTCCATTTTAGCTCTGCTCCTATTTTCATAAAATTCAGCTATTTGTCTAGTTAGCCTACTTGGATTCATCCGTTTTATGTGTCCGAAAAACTTAAATCTTCTTTTTCTCATATCGCTATGTATATCTGTGTATTGTTTAATTTCTTGTTTTTTTTTCGGTATGTTGTGCTATTTATTTGTTTGTGGCCTAAGATTTTTCTTATGATTTTTTTTCTTTCGTTTCAATCTCCTTGATGTCTTTCTTTCTATTTAAAATGAGCGCTTCTGCGTCACATAGACATCATGGCTTAATAACTGTGTTGTAATATCCCAGTTTAGTGTTTTTAGATATGCATTTTTTGTTGCACATATTTTGTGTAAGTGTCAATGCAGTTTGCATTTTTTGACATCTATCCTTATTGGCCGCTTTTTCCAACCCGTTTTTCATGATTATTTCACCCAAGTATTAAAATCGAGAGACTTGTCTGATGTTACCCTATGTTATTTTTGGAAATGGTGTTCTGGTATGTTGCAGATTTGTTGCATGTATTGTGTCTTTTCAAAGTAAATTTGGAGTTCTACCTTTACTGCTGTTTCTTTTAGGATTTCAATTTGTTGTTGTGCCGTTAATATATCTTAAGCTAAAATTTCTAGATCATCAGCAAACGCCAGACAATCTGTTTTAATGTTGGTTCTCCCGAGTTTACTGGGCTGGTCAATATTCAGGACCGATTTTTTGTACACGCCACTCCTGCCTCCCAAAATTTATGAAACAATCAATCAAAAATTAAACAAATTAAATTTTGGTATTTATGACAATATTATTTAATACAACTCTTTATTGAAAAGCGCTATTTTTCTGTTTAATCACAATATGAGTTAATAATCTGCGGATTGTTGTCACATCAAAAATAACAATTTGACATACGTACGAGCTTCAGTGAAATCTTTTTGTGGCCAAAATAAGGATCGATTTTTAATTACTCTAGAGTGCATTCTGAAATTAACTTCACTAACGCTGAACAAGTGGCTTTAGTTCTTGCATCAAAACAATGTTCGAAGGGTGTAAACCAAGTTGTGCAAAAGAAACTATAGTATTCTTGAAATACCTCAAAACGTTAAGATTATCTATGGAAGATTTTCTAGACACAATAATGGTACTGGTGGCAAAAAGTTTCCATATAGCAATACAAGCTGTTACTGTGCATGCAAAATTACTCTTGGTTACGATCATTTCTCTAAAATTGATGATTTACAATTACAATTACAATTTAAGATATTCATGATAAATCATGTTATAACATATTTTATTCTACTATTAAGTAAATGCACCATAAAAAGTTAAGTTTATTATTTGAAATTACCATATGTTACAAAGGAGGGACAATTAACATGCTTTCTATTTAAAGAAACTGGGACATACAGAGGGCGTAAGTGAAATAATTTTCATAAATTTAACCAACTATTATATCCATCATTTGAAAAAGTGTTCTTTACAAAATGTATTAAAAACTTAAGGGTTTTGCAAAAGGAAATTTTTACTTTTTACCAGTTTAGAAGGGCGACAGAGTTGCGTAGGCTCAAATGATGGAGGATAATTTGAACAATTCACTTAATAAAAGGATTAATCATGTGTTTCTCAACGTCACGTGAATTGTTTAAAACGTGTTATGGTATGAAAAATTAATGCTAAGATTTTCAACTTTGACATTAAAGAACATTAACGTGTAAGTTTTCCTTTTCTTTTTGTGAAAAATCAAACCAAATGTATTTTGAAGGATTTGGAATAAGTGGCTAGAAATATATTACATTTTACTTTCAAATAAACAAACTTTCAAATAAACAAATAGTCCTAAGAAATGGCGACATAGTCAATTGTTTGGAAAATAAAATATGTATATTGAATGAGCTTATCTTTTTTCTTTTTTTTCCCTCATTTATGAGGTTCCATGTATTGGCCGATATCCATTCTAAATTAATCACAACTAAGAGGTAATGATCACTTGAAATATCCCCTCCTTTTTGGTTGCATACATTGAGAAGTAATTTGTCCATTTTCTTGATATTGTGATGTGATTTATTTGATTTTCAGTCCGATGATCTGGTAATATCAATGTTATTTGGAATATTTTCTTAGGGGAAATATTGTGTTTTCAATCTCAAGGTCATAATTGGAGTATCTTCGTTTTCTTTCATTTCTCCTATACTCTGCCGGCCCATAATATTTTCAAGGACTACGTTATATCCACCTACTTTTCCATTAACAGCGCAATGATTATTGTTATATCTCCTTTGGCCACTTATGGAATAGTTTGTTCATGTTGTTTATCAAATGTTTGTTTCTCTTTTGCTGGCGATGTGTTTGTTGGAGTGTAATACGGAAGAGTTGTTATTTTTTAATTATATTTCGATGTTACATCATTTACCGGATTCCAGGAGATATCGATCTTCCCTGCAAGTCTTCTAACAAATAGGCCCACTTTATTCTGATAACTTCGTCCTTTCTTCCTCTGCTATAATGCACTGTAAATTGCACACTTTCATGCTTGATCTATTTTGATACTTATACTTCCCAAGCTAGGCCGTATATAGGCCTAAATAGCATTTGTTGCTTATACGGCTATATCAATTCTCTCTTCCTCTACATACGAGCACCTCTTCTGTTTCTGTCTGATATCATCCGTTTCTAGCCACTGAATTACTGGTGAGTCAACATGCCTTTCATCATTTTGCCCGTTTTCGGATTTGTCAGGGTTGCATAGAGTATGAAGTGAAATATTTGTGAAAATATTTCACGATTATGAAATATTGAGTTTAGGAGATAATTTAACAATAGTAGTAGTAGTTTAGCCTTTATATTGCATATAACCACCATACCAAACCGATTGGATCTGCCCGAAACTAATATCAGATTATACAAACTACTTTGATGTTACGTTAGTTAAAACTGCACTTTCACCTTCCACTTCTCATATTTTCTGCGACCCGTTCTTTACTTCATGCTGTATTTTCCACTGAATACATAAAAATAATTTACTTATATTTGTCATAGTTATGACAACATTAATTAATACTGACGATACACTTATATTGTTAATACTTTTGCTGCACGAAAAAAATTACCCATTTCTCCATCAAACGTTAGCAAGCGGCTTCTGAGATCCGTTTCTGGTTTTAAGCCGTCATCAGTCCGACTCCAGCTGAACGTTCGAAAAAAACTGAAGGAATGGCCAAGGATACAATGATGTACTTTGGGCTTGTCGAATATAAAGTGCAATTAAATTCAACCCACGCCATCCTGTGGTTTGTAACAGTACTACTGTGTGAAATCTTGTATCATCGTGCCCTTCGTTATTCTTTCAGTTGCTTTCGATCGTTCAGCTTGAGATCGATTGATGATAATTTAAGGCCAGAAACCGGTCTTTTGCTGATGTTTGATAGCGACTGGACGTATGGGCAAATTTTTACATGAAGCATGCCTTTGCAGTGAAGAAATGTCCTTATTTTTCGAATATTTTTAATATTTTCCACGAACCCACTATGCAACGTTTTATCAAATAATGCATCAAAATAAAACTGATTTTCTGATTTTCTGCCTTAAAACTGATTTTCAAAACTCGATATAGACAAATTAAAATTACTATAGTTAACTAATGACTGTAAATCGATGCCTTTCTGATTAGTGTCCATTGATATTTTATACCCATTAGTGATAAACTGTTTTAATGCTTAGTTTAATGTTTAGTTTTATGTTAATGTTAAAATATTATTATTAAATTAATGTAAAATTAATGTTAATGTAAAAATTTTATTATAATTTAAAAGACAATAAAATATTTAGCTTATACAAAACAAAATAACTGTCTTTATATATAAAACTTGTAATTTTATTATTATGAGAAACATTTCTTTTTCATATAAACTTCTTTTTCTTCTTCTAAGTCGTCAATATTAAATTATCTACAAAACGATACTTTCTCAATGCTCCAGGAAATATTTCTCTTGACATAAACAATAAAAAGTGTCAGTAATATTTCAGAAATATATGATCCGTATGGTTAATAAAAATAATTCAGTTTTGATAAAATACGTCCAAGTATATTGGTGAGAATTTATACTCCCTATATATAACAGTAATAATTTTATTTGCATTTAATCGTAATTAATTATATAAAACAACTGGCCTAGAAATACTGGTATGCATATTCGAATCAATATCACTTTCATCAAAAAGTAAAATTACTTATTTAACCAATTTTGTGTTTTGTGTCTTACTTAATGTTAAAACTTTTTACCCAGTAACTTTGTGATATTTTCCATTTTGGAACTATTGGTATTAAGTAAAAACTTTATAATGAGTTTCCACTCACACCAAATTATATTGAACTTACGCTATGTGTGTTTGGTTAGCAAAACACATTAAATTTAGCATCATCAAGAGATTATTAAAAGCTAATGTCTAACCCACTTTGTTTATATTTTATATCTAAACCTAGCGCGATTAAAAAATCAAGTTTGGTGAAGTGCGCAAAATTACTTATCTGTAATCAAATTTAACCAAGGACTATGTGGATATTTAGAATATTCTTACATTTGTCTATTTAGAGGGTTGATATATATGTATCCGGAATAATAAATACAAACAAATATTTATCATTGAAAATAGTTTTATTGTTTTTCAAAATATTCTCTGCAATGATCGATATACTTTTGCATACGTTTGGACCAATTTTCATAGTACTTTTTCCATTCCGATTGAGGTATCTACAGAACACGCATTTTGAAATCATCAACCGCTTCTTCTGGCGTCGAAAATCATTGACCACGTAGTTTATCCTTCACGGACGGGAACAAAAAGAAATCATTGGGTGCCAAATCGGGACTGTACGGCAGATATGTGGCAGATCAATTCAATGTTTTTATTGGTCAATATTGAGTTGTTCGGTTCAATGTGAGTTGTTCGGTTCAATGTGAGTTGTTCGGTTCAATCCCCCCCCCCCCCCCCCCCAAAGGCACACATTTGCTTTAAACTGCTTCTTGCGCGAACAACTTTTATTGGGTTTGGCTCATTTTGAAAGACCAATACAATCGACCTTCTGTTTACTTTCAGGTTCATATGCATAGATCCAAGATTCGTCATCTGAGTAGATGTTATACACGGTTTTTGGCGTACCACGATTGTATTTTTTTTCGAGCAATTGTCGAATCATGCGAAATCCAAGGCGCACAAGTATTTTTCACGGCTAAATGTACATTTTAAATTATCTGATGCTTATCATTCTAATGTCGAGGGATGCCTCAAGCTCACAATAAGTTCATGACGATCTTCCTTTATCAGTTCGTGCACAGCATCGATGTTTTCTGACACAACAACTGATTTTGAACGACCTTCTTTAAATTCGTTCATGAGCGAACGACGGCCACGATTTAATTCACTAAACTAGTGATATACAGTGGTTTTAGATGGTGCTTTATCACCAAAAGTCAAAGTGAGTTGATCAATGCACTGTTGTTAAGATAATGCACATCGAATGTCAAACGTTAAATGACAAAACGTTCTGAGTACGTATATCGTCAACAATGTAAAACTTTACGATGTATATGTCAGATGGCACCTAGCATCACCACTGTTGTCAATTCTGGATATATAAATAGTAACTCTCATATTATATCACAAATTATATAACTAATATATCACATATTATAAATCATTATTTCAGATTTTAATATTTAAAAATATGAGTCAACTGTAATTCTTGTATCTCTACATCAACATTCTAGATAGATAATGTCTTACCTCTATTTAGTCGACCATGCATATTATACTAGGGGTTGAAGGATTATATCTAAAAGGGTGTGATAAAAGATTTTATTTAAAGGGAGGATGGTGCAATTTAGTCTTATCTTAATTTTATATCGGCAATATGGAGCACTTTACCATAATTAATTAATTAAAATTAGGACCAGCTGATGATCTATTTTATTGCAAACCTTCTATAAGGCAGCTTGTAAAATTACTCTTATCACCTTGCCCCCCCATCGTATTAGTGCTTTTGATTTTATCTAATTTTCTTAGATTATTTGATCTTCGATTTTTAAGCTCTCGTTTGACAATTGGGAGTATTCTGTTCAGCAATGTTATTTGTTCACCAATCATGTTCTTGTTATGGAGGCCGGTTCTACGATTGTCTTACTCTACCTTCCATAACTTCTTCTTATTATATGACCTGTCCATTCCCATTTCAATTTTTTCAGCCTCCTTTTTTTAATTTTAGATTTTTTTATCTCACATACAATCTGTCTAATATAGGATGATTGTTTTAGTTCATCGGAACTTTGCTTGGCACCACCGGACTTCTTCTTGTTCCCGATTGTCAAGAAGGAACTCAAGGGCCACTATTTTGGGACTTTGGAAGCCGTCAAACAAGCGACGACGAGATGCTTGAAGGAGGTCCCTGTCGACGCCTTCCAGAAGGAAGCTACTTTGCAGAATTTTAGTTGATTGTACCTTTATCTTCAATAAATCTTTCTTGGACTTATTCAGCTTACTTTTGGGACAGACCCTGTATGTTCGCTATTGACTGAGCTATGTTAGCTTCCAAGGTGTCAATAGTGACTGGTTTATCGACATAGACCAGAGAGTAAACATAACTCCAACGAAAATAATCATATGACCTTGGTGGTGAATTAACAGGTCCGTTCTTCGAAATAATTTTCTAACCGAATTGTTTCATCATTAAATCGATTGTTGCGTTGGCTGTATGACATGTGAGGTTATGTTCGAACCATATCTACAAATTCATACCATTCAAATTCAGAATTAAATAATCCACATAGTCGAATAACAGAGCCCAACTTCCTGAGAATGGCGAGAAATTGATAAATTTTGATTTTCATTCATCAATACTGCCAGCAACAGCGGCGATATTTTCTGCGGTACCCACAATTTTTGTCTTGTTTTTATTTTAGTATCAGTAGCGTGAAATGCGTTCGGAATTTGTCGATACTTCGGCGAATTCATCACGAAGTGCTCTATAAGTTTGGCGCAAGAACATTGATTTTGATAATACATTCTCACAGTTTGTTTGACAGAAATTTCTGTTGGAAGTTCGGACACACTGAAAAATCACCCTTTACAATAGGATATTAAGCATTTACCGTAACCAAAGAGAAATAACAAACCCATGGCTATTCTAGATAACTTCACTGACTTCTACTTAATGATTCTACTTAATGATTATACAGAATATATACAGCGTATAAAGGAATGTACGTAAATTGTAAATTTCACCAACGATTCATTACAGTTTTTTAACAAAAAGTTTCTTTAAAGCATGTATCCCAATTGCAACCATTTCCACGAAAAACCGGTATAAAAACAGATTTAATTTTCTTAATAATAAATAGCAGCATCTATTTTCGCCTTACTTATATATATATATCCGAATTCAGTTTTTGTTGCATTGGCCTCTAAGGTATTATTTGAAAATAAAATCTAATACTTTTATAGGTATTTATTATATACGTTTCCGCATAAATTTGGTCTGTTTTCTAAAAAAACGAAATCTTACACATTATGATTTATTTTGCGAATGTAATAAGTGAATGTAAATAAGTGATCGATAACAAAGAAAAAATTTGTTTTATTCGATTTAAAGATGAACTATTACAAAACAACGGACAATTCAACCGATTATTTACACATTGTCGTCGTTTAATATCAAAGTTGATTGTTGACAATTACAGCAATTTTTTATACTATAACACGTTTTAAACCATTCACATCACATAAAGAAATCCATGATTAATTGTTTTATTAATTTAACTGTTCAATATGTCCTCATGAAAGAAGCTTCGTCGATTAATAATATTAATAAAATATTGAACAAAAAATTTGAATTCCTTTGGTTTTGACCAATATATCAATCACAATATTTTAGCCTATGGGAAAAATCATTGGGTAAGAGTTTTTGTACCCTTTGTACGTGGCAACGTTATTGTAGTTGTTCTTTTAGTGTTCTATGTACAATCCACTAATAGATTTGTATCCAAAAGTGTTTGAGAGACTTGGAGAAGTCTTTGCCGAGCTGGAAGTGGACTTTCGGTGGACTGAATAGAAGCATATTCTGATACTCGCATACAGAATATATTTTTGGTTATACATCGAACGTAAATGCATGCATTGCAATAAAATTTGTTACAGTTTTGGAATATCTGTCCTTGTCGTGACAATATTACGACGCTGCCACATTCTTGAGGGCTGACGTAGGTTATAATATTTAATAAAAAAAATGTTTTAACAATGTTTATTAGTTGTTTTGTTATTTATTCGTGAAATAATGACACATTAATATTTGTCAAATGTGCTTTTTCACATATTTGTTCAAAATGTTAATTTTTGTCATGGCTGTTCAATGGCTGTTCTGGTGAATAAATAACTTTTGGTTTTTGCCTCTTAGCAAATCCTTGGATTTTTACCCCTTGTTGTAAAGACATTTTTACTTAAAAATGATGTGCAGAATCTTTGGTTAAATTTACGAAAGTACATCCTGCATAAGTTAAAAGCTAATTACAAAAGTGCGACTAAAACATAAAGATGTCCAAAAGATTAAACAGTCTAAGGCTCTTAAGTTATCTCGAGAATTTCTGCCAAGTAAACAGGTATGAGTATGTCGTTAGTCTATAAGTCACTATGTTTGAAATATATTTCACAATATATTGTTTTAAAATATTTCTTGGATTTTGATGTTGGAGTTTGCCGTTATGCCCCAAAGTTGAATATCATAAGCCCACACTTGCTTCAGCTTGGACTTGTACTAGTATTTTATTGTAGAGTGAGTTTTAACGTTTTGTTTATCATCCAGTACATTTTGGAATACTTTAGTCTCAATTGCTTTCTTTTCGTAGAAATGAGTTTGCGCCAAGTGAGCCGGTGATCTATGTTCATACCAAGACATTTTGTCCCATCAGCTTGTGATAAATATTGGCTATTAACTGTGACTGCATGACAAGTATCTTATTTTATAATATAAGTGATGTGGACAGATTTGGTTTCATTCAGTCCTAATAGAGAAATAATATTAATGTTTGCAATATTATATGACGATCTTGGGATTCATCTAAAATAAGAAACATTTTTGTTACGCTGTCTATACCAATCTTCGTTTTTATATAAATTGTGATAAAAGTGTTCATATTTTATCTCAATAGGTTAAAATGGAAAAAAACTCAGGTCAAAAATGAATCTTCTTAAACACATGAATAGGCTTATCGATTGCTTGTTAAGCACAAAAATATTTCTAGGACAAAGATCTCCAGGAAAAAATCTAGTTGTTCAGCAACTCTTATTCCTGTTTTTGAACTTTCTTCCCCTATAGGCAGCTTATCCTAAGACTGTTGGTTTGGAGGCTAGTCATGAGAAGTCTCAAACTAAACTGAACTATATAATTTAGTTTATGTAGCTCCTCCCAATTTTTTTTCTTTCTTTAATAGCGTTTAGAATCATGTAATATTTCTGCTTTTTTGTGTTTGCTGGGGTTTTAATTTCTCAAACTAATATGTTTTCATTATTCCACCATACCATTCATAATTAATACATTATCCTGTTAATATTTGGAGGACATATAGAAACTTACTGTTACTGATGGAAAACCAACTGAATCGAAATTTCAATGTTTTATGCTAATAGTATTAAATTCATAATATTCTAATACTATTCTAATTCACATTTCGGTTTGTTTCATCTATTGTAAACAATATTATTATTAATCATATAGCTAAAATGGAGAACGCGTAGAAGCAAACCATACATTTACATTATGGTATCTAATATTTTTACACTTCGTTTGGGTAATTCGATTGTTGCAAATCTGATAAAAAGAGAATTATGCAATATGATATTAATCAAATTTTCATTTCATTATATCGAAGTTTATTTTTGTCACTATTTTCAGTTTTTTTTATCTGTAATAATAAAATAATTAATCATTTGCTTGTTGATTAGCATAAAGGTGTATTGAATTTATATATTAGGAATATATAAGTAACCAGAAAATCTTAAAATAGACATATAATTAAAGGATATTAAAATTAAAGGGTATTAAAAGGTATTACCCTACCATTTTGTTTTGGAGTTATTTTTTATCGTGATGTTTGTGCAGTATGGGTTTCGCTATTGTATAATATCGACATGCAAGTTTTATTATCGATATATACCCATTAAAAGAATGTAGTGAAATTGTTCTAATTTACATTAGAATCTTCCGTTTATCTGTTCGTCAATTTATCGTTTATTCAAGCAAATTTAACAATTTGTATCAATTACATAACAGGTCCAGTATGAGACGTCAAAAAATATTGCAAAAGGATGAAAATATTATAAATATGGAGCCTTCAGAAACGTCGATTCGATTAAGTGGGGCAGAAATTGGGAATTTCTCCAGGCAATTTACACTGAATTTTGAGTTTTGAGTACTTGCACGTTTATCTTTAAGATTAAAATTGCGAATTACAGACAAATTGAAGACCTGTTGCCTATAGGCAATAATAAGCGATTCCATCCTCTCCATTTAGCATTAATGTTGAAATTTTCTCTCAGGTGTTGTTCTGTTAACAGCAGTGGGGGAGTCTAGGCTTCAGTCTTCGCAATCCGATAACAGGCAAGTCATTTTGAACTGGAAGGTGGGGATTTGGTAGTATTTTATTGTATTCCCTACTAATCTTTCCTGCCTGCCTATAGTGAAAGGAGTAATATTGCTCAGAGTAGAAAGCTAAGGCAGAACTGTGCTTTTTAAACAGCCGTTAATGATTCTCATGATTTTATTTAGTTTACTGTCAATCATCTTTACGTCACAGCTGTTTAGCCAGACTGAAGCACAGTTTTTAGCAAACGAGTAGACGAGACTAAGAGCTGATGTTTTATGGGTAGATGCTAAAATAGGGGGTGAAAAAATTTATAAATAATACCAAAAATCGGACCATATATTTATAACTTAATGAAATTCTACGGAATTTTACCTTCAGATTGTATCAAACATTAACTAACCTGGAAAATTTACACATGGAAGAAACGGCAACAACTTAGAACTCAATTTTGGAAGCACTATTGGCTTTTTGGAAGAATATTCTAAATGTCTGTAAGAAATCAGATTTTTGGAATTTGGATCTGCGAGATCCAGCTCTAGAGTACAACATTGTAAATGTCCAACATTGGACTTCTCCAACATTACAAATGCAACACTGTAATCCTCGAGAGGTTTTAGTTCAAAGCACTGTGTGCCTTGATTGATTTTCCCTACTATGTAACAAATAACGACATATGTTATAACTTGAATGTTTTAACAGGGAATGGAACAACTAAAAATATAGTAATTCCCATCTACAAAGATTGGAAAATTGTTGGATAACAATAAATAAATCAAAAGACTAAAACTAAGGAAACCACTTTATTTGACACATATAAACTAAAATATTTTTTTTACATAGATTTAGAAAATGTGAATATTACAATAAGAATCTCATATAGTTATAATCGTCGGAGTGGAACTCTCTCAAACCATTGATGTCATACACAATATAAATAAACATAATTAAATAAAATATCAAAATATTCTAAGGAGTATTAATTATGAATGTACTACAAAACTGGCTATGCCAATAACGGATTCCAATAATGAGTTCTTTATTAGATGAGATAGTTCTTTATTAGGAATACGTCCAAAGCGGTGTTTGATTCTATTCGAAAATCAGAACAAGAGTAGAAAAATTTATTGTTTCAATGTATGAGCATTAAAAGACAATTTATACAATTTATACAATTTATTTAAAGTCATAAATAACATAATGATTTATTTTTGCTGTGGAAATAATGATGGATTTGAACTATGATAATTTACAACATTTTCTAGATTGGCATCTAGACCTCCCTCTATCTATCAAACTAAAAATCTGAAACAGGTCTCCCTTGGTCAGCGTTTTTCACCGAAGGGTATGTTGCGGACCCTTCTGAAATTCCCATTTAGGATTGAATAATGGCAGAAGCATTGTTGGAACAAGCCTATTTCATTTAAAAGAGGCCTTAGTATATCGACAATTTTGTATACGAGGGGAAGCAACCAATTATTATTCCATAGTAGCTTTTCTCCTGCAAATAAAAAAAGCGTAGATTTCATACAAAATGTTCATGTGAAACTATATCAGGTGCAAAAAGACTGAAAACAATCGTGATCATAGAAACTGTTGGTTTGAATTATAAAATAATGGAAAATCATGTCATTATTATTAATTATAACAATTTAAAATTTTAAAATTTTATTAACGATAATAAGAATTATTTAATACTAAGCTTGATATATTATAAATATGCTTACAATACTTGCATTTTCCCTCTTACATGTCCAAAATTAATAGAAAAAATGCAACAGCTCTTCAACTTATGTCTACATAATTAAGAAATTCCCGCAAAATGAAACTATATGGTGACGTGAACAACAATTAGCCTCTGTAATCATCTATATACATTTCATTCTCGAATCACAACATGCATACTAGAAACTAAACTGGACTACTAGCCACGCAATCAAGCTGGTTTCCGATCCGGATGTGAGATAAACCATCATCTGTAGCGCTTAAAAATACTTATTAAAAAGACAAAAATATAATTGACATGTGTTAAGATTTGTGGATTTTTGAAGAACGTCCGATACATTAGGAATTAATGGTATTCTAATGGCCCTAAAAGAATATACAATTGATTATTTGTATTCAAAGATTATATATAATATCTTCAAATACGCAATAACTGCTATACAACTACATAAAACCACATATGAGACAGGTATAAAACTCGGAGTCCGAGAAGAAGATACCTTGTCATCAATATATGATATGTGTATATTCTGCCCAACCCAAAGAAGTTTGTTTTAGGAGTTCGCAGCAAATTCTAACCTCATGTCCTAGGTATATATATTTTTCCACAAATTCAATTTATCTGCTTTCTACTTTCATATTATCATTTGGAACTAAGTTCGTTATTATTTTAGTCTTTGCTGTAATTTTTATTATATGAATCACGCTCTGCAGTTTTTGTAACATTTCCTTCGCGTATCCTATGTCCCTCGTCGTATATATATATATATATATATATATATATATATATATATATATATATATATATATATATATATATATATATTGAACTGAACCGCTTTGATATATATATATATATTTATATATATATATATATATATATATATATATATATATATATATATATATATATTGAACTGAACCGCTTTGATGTATTGCAACACCCAGAGGAGATGGAAATAACAGATGAGTATGAAAAAATCATCGAGAATGTGTTTGAAACGTCTGCTGCAATAGTACCAGCAGAAATGGGTTTCAAACAGTCAAAAATCTCCAATGAGACAATTGATTTAATGAAAAAACGGCGTTCAATGAGGAATATAGGGAGTCTGTTTGGCAGAGTCGAATACGTTGAACTTTGTAAAACTATAAGAAAACGTATTCGAGAAGAAACCCGTCGGTTCAACATACAGCTAGTGCAATAAACACTGAAAGAAAACAAGAAAATAAACAAAGGAAAACACAAGCTGAGAAATAAAAGAACACAAATGTATGCCTTAATGCGTGAGGATGGTACAGTGTGCAGGGAACGTACGGACATGTTAGAGGTTATCGGAAGATTTTATTACAAGTTATATGAAGATCAGAACGAGTCAAAGAGAGCAGTTCCCACAGAAGAGCAAATGCCAGAAATCCTGTTGGATGAAGTGACAAATGCTATAGAAGCGATCAAAAATGGAAAGGTTCCAGGAAACGCAATGTAACAGTTGAGATGTTAAAAGCTGGCGGTCGAAGTTTACATAAAATACTGGCAAAATTGTACTCAAAATGCCTCAAAGAACAAAAAATACCCAACCTATGAAAAAATGCTGAAGTGATTCTTCTTCATAAAAAAGGAACTCATGAAGATTTAAAGAACTACCGCCCAATAAGCCTCCTGTCAGTGTTGTACAAAGTTTTCACCAAGATAATATCTAGAAGAATATTGAGAACACTGAATGATGCACAACCAAGAGAACAAGCAGGATTTAGAAGTGAATTCAGTACAATGGATCATATCCTGGTTGTCCAATAGGCCATAGAAAGGCACAATAAATACACCATGCTACTGTGCTTGGCTTATGTATTGACTATGAAAAGGCATTTGACTCAATATCAAAGCAAGCCATAATGGATGCATTGCTTAATTAAGGGATAGACAGAGCTTATATAAACCTACTGAGATCCATATATGATGAAGCTACAGCGGCAGTTCACATGGATGATATTGAAGTTAAAATTAATATAGAACGGAGTGTTAGGCAGGGTGACTCAATATCGCCTGTTCTTTTCTCAGCCCGCCTTGAAGAGGTATTTCGTAATCTGGATTGGGAAGAGAATGGAATGGAATGGTGCATATTTTAGTCATCTTAGATTTGCAGATGATATCGTTCTGCTGTCACAAGACCCAGATGAACTACAAAAACACATACAAGAGCTGCAAAGGGCGGGAAAACCATTTGGCTTGAAAATAAACCTGAGCCATGTTATGTTGAACAAGTTTGCTGAAAACAGAAAAATATCTATATTAGGAAGCGATTTAGAGTTGGTGGACCACTACATATATCTTGGGCAAAGGATTTCAATGGAGGGTGATGTTACCCGTGAAGTGGATCGGCGCGTTAAGTGTGGCTGGCAGGTATTTGACAGGCTCAACATAGTGTTTAAGAACAACCTCCCACTTTACCTAAAGAGAAAAGTTTTTGATCAATGCGTGCTGCCTGTTCTGACATAGGGAAGTGAAACATGGACACTCACATCACAATTGATTCTAAACCTTCGGGTAGCACACAGGGGAATGGAAATGTGTATGATTGGCATTACAAAGCGGGAGAGAAAGACCTGCACATGGATCAGAGAACAGACGAAAGTATGTGACATCATTGCAAAGGTGAAGGAATTGAAATGGAGGTGGACAGGCCATATAGCGAGGAGATGTGACGACAGATGGACCAAAACAATCCTGGGATGGATACCGCTTGATCATAAACATCCAAGAAGACCTAAAACATGATTAATCGATGACCCAAATGGCAAAGAAGAGCTCAGGACCGCGCGAGTTGGAAGCATGCTGGGGAGGCCATCGACAATGGCTGAATGATGATGATATATATATATATATATATATATATATATATATATATATATATATATATATATATATATATATATATATATACTTGACTTGATCACATCTCCTCGCTATATGGCCTGTCCACCTCCATTTCAATTCCTTCACCTTTGCAATAATGTCACATACTTTCGTCTGTTCTCTGATCCATGTGCAGGTCTTTCTCTCCCGCTTTGTAATGCCAATCATACACATTTCCATTCCCCTGTGTGCTACCCGAAGGTTTAGAATCGATTGTGATGTGAGTATCCATGTTTCACTTCCCTATGTCAGAACAGGCAGCACGCATTGATCAAAAACTTTTCTCTTTAGGTAAAGTGGGAGGTTGTTCTTAAACACTATGTTGAGCCTGTCAAATACCTGCCAGCCACACTTAACGCGCCGATCCACTTCACGGGTAACATCACCCTCCATTGAAACCATTGAGACCATTGAAATCCTTTGCCCAAGATATATGTAGTGGTCCACCAACTCTAAATCGCTTCCTAATATAGATATTTTTCTGTTTTCAGCAAACTTGTTCAACATAACATGGCTCAGGTTTATTTTCAAGCCAAATGGTTTTCCCGCCCTTTGCAGCTCTTGTATGTGTTTTTGTAGTTCATCTGGGTCTTGTGACAGCAGAACGATATCATCTGCAAATCTAAGGTGACTTAAATATGCACCATTTATTTTTATTCCATTCTGTTCCCAATCCAGATTACGAAATACCTCTTCATGGCAGGATGAGAAAAGAACAGGCGATATTGAGTCACCCTGCCTAACACCCCGTTCTATATTGATTTTAACTTCAATATCATCCATGTGAACTGTCGCTGTACCTTCATCATATATGGATCTCAGTAGGTTTATATAAGCTCTGTCTATCCCTTAATTAAGCAATGCATCCATTATGGCTTGCTTTGATATTGAGTCAAATGCCTATTCATAGTCAATACACAAGCCAAGCACAGTAGCATGGTGTATTTATTGTGCCTTTCTATGGCCTATTGGACAACCAGGATATGATCCATTGTACTGAATTCACTTCTAAATCCTGCTTGTTCTCTTGGTTGTGCATCATTCAGTGTTCTCAATATTCTTCTAGATATTATCTTGGTGAAAACTTTGTACAACACTGACAGGAGGCTTATTGGGCGGTAGTTTTTTTAGATCTTCATGAGTTCCTTTTTTATGAAGAAGAATCACTTCAGCATTTTTTCATAGGTTGGGTATTTTTTGTTCTTTGAGGCATTTTGAGTACAATTTTGCCAGTATTTTATGTAAACTTCGACCGCCAGCTTTTAACATCTCCACTGTTACATTGCGTTTCCTGGACCCTTTCCATTTTTTCATCGCTTCTATAGCATTTGTCACTTCATCCAACAGGATTTCTGGCATTTGTTCTTCTGTGGGAACTGCTCTCTTTGACGCGTTCTGGTCTTCATATAACTTATAATAAAATCTTCCGATAACCTCTAACATGTCCGTACGTTCCCTGCACACTGTACCATCCTCACGCATTGAGGCATACATTTGTGTTCTTTTATTTCTCAGCTTGTGTTTTCCTTTGTTTATTTCCTTGTTTTCTTTCAGTGTTTTTTGCACTAGCTGTATGTTGAACCGACGGGTTTCTTCTCGAATACGTTTTCTTATAGTTTTACAAAGTTCAACGTATTCGACTCTGCCAAACAGACTCCCTATATTCCTCATTGAACGCCGTTTTTTTCATTATATCAATTCTCTCATTGGAGATTTTTGACTGTTTGAAACCCATTTCTGCTGGTACTATTGCAGCAGACGTTTCAAACACATTCTCGATGATTTTTTCATACTCATCTGTTATTTCCATCTCCTACGGGTGTTGCAATACATCAAAGCGGTTCAGTTCAATATATACATATATATAATATATATATATATATATATATATATATATATATATATATATATATATATATATATATATATATATATATATATGTTCAAAAATAATGGTGAAGTGGGCTCGTGGAGAAAGATATTAAAAACAAAGAAAATAAACCGGCACTCCACGTTGGTGCTTTGTCGTTCCCCCATCCGCCATCCAAAGCGCTAGCAAGCGTTTCCCAGGGTCGGTTTCTGGCCTTAAGCCGTCATCAGCTGGGCTCTAGCTGAACGTCCGGGGAGACTTGGGCGATTTTTATGGTCATGGCTTTAGTCGTTCCCTTCGTCGACGAGCATGAGGAACGACAAAGCACTAACGTGGAGTGCGGGTGTTTTTTCTATGTTTTTAATATATATATATATATATATATATATATATATATATATATATATATATATATATATATATATATATATATATATATATGTATATATATATATATATACGATATATATATATATATATATATATATATATATATATATATATATATATATATATATATATATATATACGATATATATATATATTATATATATATATATATATATATATATATTATATATATATATATATATATATATATAATATATATATATATATATATATTTATATATATATATATATATATATATATATATATATATATATATATATATATACGATGTTCAAAAATAATGGTGAAGTGGGCTCGTGGAGAAAGATATTAAAAACAAAGAAAATAAACCGGCACTCCACGTTGGTGCTTTGTCGTTCCCACCATCCGCCATCCAAAGAGCTAGCAAGCGTTTCCCAGGATCGGTTTCTGGCCTTAAGCCGTCATCAGCTGGGCTCTAGCTGAACGCCCGGGGAGACTTGGGCGATTTTTATGGTCATGGCTTTAGTCGTTCCCTTCGTCGATATATATATATGTATATATATATATATATATATATATATATATATATATATATATATATATATATATATATATATATAAATATATATATATATATATATATATATATATATATATATATATATATATATATATATATATAAATATATATTAAAAACATAGAAAAAAACACCCGCACTCCACGTTAGTGCTTTGTCGTTCCTCATGCTCGTCGACGAAGGGAACGACTAAAGCCATGACCATAAAAATCGCCCAAGTTTCCCCGGACGTTCAGCTAGAGCCCAGCTGATGACGGCTTAAGGCCAGAAACCGATCCTGGGAAACGCTTGCTAGCGCTTTGGATGGCGGATGGGGGGAACGACAAAGCACCAACGTGGAGTGCCGGTTTATTTTCTTTGTTTTTAAATATCTTTCTCCACGAGCCCACTTCACCATTATTTTTGAACATATATATATATTATATATATATATATATATATATATATATATATATATATATATGTATATATTGAACTGAACCGCTTTGATGTATTGCAACACCCGTAGGAGATGGAAATAACAGATGAGTATGAAAAAATCATCGAGAATGTGTTTGAAACGTCTGCTGCAATAGTACCAGCAGAAATGGGTTTCAAACAGTCAAAAATCTCCAATGAGACAATTGATTTAATGAAAAAACGGCGTTCAATGAGGAATATAGGGAGTCTGTTTGGCAGAGTCGAATACGTTGAACTTTGTAAAACTATAAGAAAACGTATTCGAGAAGAAACCCGTCGGTTCAACATACAGCTAGTGCAAAAAACACTGAAAGAAAACAAGGAAATAAACAAAGGAAAACACAAGCTGAGAAATAAAAGAACACAAATGTATGCCTTAATGCGTGAGGATGGTACAGTGTGCAGGGAACGTACGGACATGTTAGAGGTTATCGGAAGATTTTTATTATAAGTTATATGAAGACCAGAACGCGTCAAAGAGAGCAGTTCCCACAGAAGAACAAATGCCAGAAATCCTGTTGGATGAAGTGACAAATGCTATAGAAGCGATGAAAAATGGAAAGGGTCCAGGAAACGCAATGTAACAGTTGAGATGTTAAAAGCTGGCGGTCGAAGTTTACATAAAATACTGGCAAAATTGTACTCAAAATGCCTCAAAGAACAAAAAATACCCAACCTATGAAAAAATGCTGAAGTGATTCTTCTTCATAAAAAAGGAACTCATGAAGATTTAAAAAACTACCGCCCAATAAGCCTCCTGTCAGTGTTGTACAAAGTTTTCACCAAGATAATATCTAGAAGAATATTGAGAACACTGAATGATGCACAACCAAGAGAACAAGCAGGATTTAGAAGTGAATTCAGTACAATGGATCATATCCTGGTTGTCCAATAGGCCATAGAAAGGCACAATAAATACACCATGCTACTGTGCTTGGCTTGTGTATTGACTATGAATAGGCATTTGACTCAATATCAAAGCAAGCCATAATGGATGCATTGCTTAATTAAGGGATAGACAGAGCTTATATAAACCTACTGAGATCCATATATGATGAAGGTACAGCGACAGTTCACATGGATGATATTGAAGTTAAAATCAATATAGAACGGGGTGTTAGGCAGGGTGACTCAATATCGCCTGTTCTTTTCTCATCCTGCCTTGAAGAGGTATTTCGTAATCTGGATTGGGAACAGAATGGAATAAAAATAAATGGTGCATATTTGTCACCTTAGATTTGCAGATGATATCGTTCTGCTGTCACAAGACCCAGATGAACTACAAAAACACATACAAGAGCTGCAAAGGGCGGGAAAACCATTTGGCTTGAAAATAAACCTCAGCCATGTTATGTTGAACAAGTTTGCTGAAAACAGAAAAATATCTATATTAGGAAGCGATTTAGAGTTGGTGGACCACTACATATATCTTGGGCAAAGGATTTCAATGGTCTCAATGGTTTCAATGGAGGGTGATGTTACCCGTGAAGTGGATCGGGGCGTTAAGTGTGGCTGGCAGGTATTTGACAGGCTCAACATAGTGTTTAAGAACAACCTCCCACTTTACCTAAAGAGAAAAGTTTTTGATCAATGCGTGCTGCCTGTTCTGACATAGGGAAGTGAAACATGGATACTCACATCACAATCGATTCTAAACCTTCGGGTAGCACACAGGGGAATGGAAATGTGTATGATTGGCATTACAAAGCGGGAGAGAAAGACCTGCACATGGATCAGAGAACAGACGAAAGTATGTGACATTATTGCAAAGGTGAAGGAATTGAAATGGAGGTGGACAGGCCATATAGCGAGGAGATGTGATCAAGTCAAGTATATATATATATATATATATATATATATATATATATATATATATATATATATATATATATATATATATATATATATATATATATCATCATCATTCAGCCATTGTCGATGGCCTCCCCAGCATGCTTCCAACTCGCGCGGTCCTGAGCTCTTCTTTGCCATTTGGGTCATCGATTAATCATGTTTTAGGTCTTCTTGGATGCTCATTTGGGTCATCGATTAATCATGTTTTAGGTCTTCTTGGATGCTTATGATCAAGCGGTATCCATCCCAGGATTGTTTTGGTCCATCTGTCGTCACATCTCCTCGCTATATGGCCTGTCCACCTCCATTTCAATTCCTTCACCTTTGCAATGATGTCACATACTTTCGTCTGTTCTCTGATCCATGTGCAGGTCTTTCTCTCCCGCTTTGTAATGCCAATCATACACATTTCCATTCCCCTGTGTGCTACCCGAAGGTTTAGAATCGATTGTGATGTGGGCTCGTGGAGAAAGATATTAAAAACAAAGAAAATAAACCGGCACTCCACGTTGGTGCTTTGTCGTTCCCCCATCCGCCATCCAAAGCGCTAGCAAGCGTTTCCCAGGATCGGTTTCTGGCCTTAAGCCGTCATCAGCTGGGCTCTAGCTGAACGCCCGGGGAGACTTGGGCGATTTTTATGGTCATGGCTTTAGTCGTTCCCTTCGTCGACGAGCATGAGGAACGACAAAGCACTAACGTGGAGTGCGGGTGTTTTTTTCTATGTTTTTAAAATATATATATATATATATATATATATATATATATATATATATATATATATATACGATATATATATATATATATATATATATATATATATATATATATATATATATATATATATATATATATATATATATATATATATATATATATACATACGAGGGACATAGGATACGCGAAGGAAATGTTACAAAAACTGCAGAGCGTGATTCATATAATAAAAATTACAGCAAAGACTAAAATAATAACGAACTTAGTTCCAAATGATAATATGAAAATAGAAAGCAGATAAATTGAATTTGTGGAAAAATATATATACCTAGGACATGAGGTTAGAATTTGCTGTGAACTCCTAAAACAAACTTGTTTGGGTTGGGCAGAATATGGTAAACTAAAGGCATAGCTTCAAAGATAATAATATCTCTATTAATCTAAAACGAATAACTTTTAATACATGTGTTATGCCGATTCTGATTTATGGATCGGAGGTTTTGAGCCTCACAAAACACCTGCGGAAATGCTAGGCATCACACAACGTAAAATGGAAGAAAAGTCGATGCTAGGGGTCACACTGAGAGATAAAGTCAGAAACGAAGAGAATCGCAGAAGAACGAAGCTGAACGATCTAATACAGAAAATAGGTATATCAAAGTGGCGATGGGACGGCTACGTGGCAAGAAAGAGTAACGACAGATCGATGAAGAAGGTCATCGAATGAAGACCGAGATTAGGCAAGAAAATTCGAGGGAAATCACCTATACGACTGATGGACGATCTGAAACCAATCAAAGGAAACGTGGTTGCAACTGCACAAAATATAGAACCGTGGAAATATCTGGAAGAGATCTATGTTCAATATAATTTAATATGTTCTATGTTCAATATAGTTCAATATAATTTTGTAATGAAAAGGTTAAATATAAAATGATTGTGTATTAAAGACGCATCAATAACGACATTCTTATATTTTAATATCGGTTTATCCAAATCAGAACTGTTACATTTGCAATTTGCCTTGAGGCAACATAACTCCTTCACGAGATTCAGAATGTTGATTAGTAATTCCTGATTTATCTTTTGAATATTATCTCTATACGTGGCTCTACAAGAAGAATTCAGAATCTAATTGGATGTAAATTTGATATTCAATGTCCTCTGCATGTACATTGTGTGTCTAGTGTTTTATAACCGGTTTCCTCGATTTGTTAAAGAATGTATTTCTGTACTATACCAGAATTTTTTTTTAAGTCTAGAAAGTACAGTCCTATTTAATGCCGCATTACATAAAGTAATGTCAGAAACGCAAATCGACACCAGAAGTACCATTATAACAAAAGAATTGCAACTAATACCGTAATACAAATAACGTCAATATAGTAGGAATATCCACTAGAGCAGTGAAGAACTTCTATAAAACAAGGAAAGAGATAGTACTCGAAACTGGGTCGGAAATTGAAATTAAAAAAAAACAAAGGTAATGATTACCGGAATGAAGCCGAAAAATTAGGCGCATAACTAAAAGGAATGGACATATGTGCCGTACATAAACCTTTCAAGCCTAAACTGGTAAAAAACAGACAAAGATAACAATCGATACGACATTGAGCAGACCAGCAGTCACATACGGAGGGCGAAATGTGGACCTTAACTAAAAGACTTGGAAATGCTTGCCACATTCTTTGCACTTTCCTGTCAGTGCTGACAGGAAGAAAAATATATGGGCCAGTCCAAGAGAAAGCAGGATGGCACATCAGATCATGCACATCAGATGGCACATCTCAAGATACGCTACAAGATATGCTGGCAAATAGAAGAAAGAAACTTTTCTAGGTGGAAACGGAAATTATGGGAGATCATGGTCCAATAAGATTCTAGAACCACTGGAAGAAGAAAATTAAAAAGAAGAAGAAAGAAATATTAAATAATCATTGATGATGGATTTCAAATTTGGAACTAATGGATTTTTCACAAAGTCACCGGATAATTTATTAACAAAATGTCTTATTATTGAATCATGTGATATACTTTTCAATAAAATGATCATAAAATGTTCATTAGTACTCTATACAATCATTTTAGGCATCATAATAATAAAATCATCATTTTTTCCTTTTCAATAATATCATCATACTCTACTCAATCATCATAGGCAATTTCAAGTAACATGTGTAGAAAAAATTACTGTTTAATTAAGTTAGTCAGTTTCTTATCGTCTACTCTATAATACTACCCATGTTTAAAATTTTTCTCATATTTAATGATATTTCACTCACATGTTTCATATTAATTTGTTTTCTTTAAAATGTTTGTAAAATATCGTTATCCACTAAAATACTATATAATATGTATAATACTCAAGTATAAAGAGTTTCATTTTGCGGTTTAACGAACTTATATTTAGTGTGCCATGCTGTTCTGGCCATACGTATTTTCTAGATTAAAAAGCTGACTTCCTATGGAGACAAAAGCAAAAGATAAACTTCGTTGTTTGATACAATGTGGCCCCCTCACGAGCAAGATTAAAATTTAAATTAGCGAGGGAGCACAGGTGAGCACTATCTGAAAGCCGTAAACAACCTAATCTAGATACAAAGTTATTGTGGCCAGCGAAACACATAAAGTAGTGATTTTGTCGAGGTTAACTTAGCAGTTAATGTGGTTTTGGCTCCCGAGTTTATTAAAAGTGTTAAAAGTGTTTTTGATTATTTTTATGGTCTAATGAACTTGCGCATTAAACTGCGAAATATTGCATTTTTTATCTTTTGAATATACATCTATAGTATTATACATTCTCAATTGCCCTATGTTATATATGTCATGGATTGTCGTTCAATATTCAATGCATGACTAAGCTTTAGTACTGGAAACATATGAAATCTTTAGGTAAATCAATATTTTTGGTGCTTGATTTTCGACATATTCTATTACAGTCTATTAAACTGTGTTATAATGTAATACAAGGAACGTTTTTATAAATGCCTTGTATTTGAAATTACCATCCACTGTAGCATTCTCCATTTATCAACCTATGTTCATCCATCGTTGTACATAGGTCTGTCATTTAGCTGTCTATATTCTCCGTTTTTTATATCCCTGTGGCATAGGAATGCTGCGGTATATTTGGTAAACAACTCCATCGATGTCGTGGTCTAACTGTATTTCTTCTTTCTAGTCCTCCTTTTCTTTCTATGACTCTTGTAGTTTATTATTATTCTCATGTGTCCAACTTAACTTTTTTTTTAGTTACCACTTGTACTAGAGCAATTTTTCTTGTTAGATGTCATTCATATTCATTCGTTAGACTATTTTGTCCATCTGTCTATCAATTTCATACTAGTAATTTTTTGCTCCATTGGTCTTTGGGTTTTTCCTATTCGGTCAATAGTTCTATACGTGAATGACTATTTCAAAACATAGGTTAGTATAGGCAGTACTCATGCGTTATACATTTCCGATTCCTGTTGTTTTGAAAATTTCTTTGAATATTGTATATGTGTTATGAACATGTGTGCGTACCAAAGGTCACCCAGTCTAACTGAATTCTTCTTGTTATATTTGCGTCCTGAGCATCCATTTTCATTTTGATGTTGTACCTTAGATGTATATATGACGTTACTTTTTCAGATGGTTTATTATCGATCTTATTTATTTCCATATTATTTGTTACCAATAGTTTTGTTTTTCTGACTAATTGTAGAATCTACTTTATTTGATTCTTTATTCAATTGTGATACAACAAGACTTAATTGTTGTACTGTTGTTCGTTTCTCGCCATCTAAACCGAGTCATGTACCTGTCTTAGATGATTTAAATATTTTCCAATAACATTAATGCCCAACTGTGACCATTGAATACTGTGGTATCATTTACAATTACAGAAGCAGAAAGCAGTTACAGAACGATAGTCTAGGACGATTTATTAAGGCTCCAGGAAAGGATTGTATAACTATTGAGATTTTAAAAGCAGGTGGCCGGACGTTACATAAAACACTAGCAAATTTATACTCAGAATGCCTCAAAGAACAAAAAGTAAAACTTATGGAAAAATGCAGAAATTATTCTTTTATATAAAAAAGGGAGCACTGGAAGATTTAAAGAACTATCGTCCAATAAGCCTTCTATCAGTGGTGTACAAAGTGTTCACCATATCTAAAACAATAATGCGAAAACTTAATGACGCACAACCAAAGGAGCAGGCAGGATTCAGAAGTGGATTCAGTATAATGGATCACATCCAGATTCTACAGCAGGTTATAGAAATACAAAATGAATACACTATGCCATTGTGCTTGTCTTTTATCGATTATGAAAAACCATTTGATTCAATCCCAAAGCAGGCCATAATAGATGCGTTACTTAACCAAGGTGTAGAGAAAGCCTAGGTAAACCTACTAGGGGCAATGTATGATGAAGCTACAGCGACAGTCCATCTTGATGATCTTGAGGTTGGAATTAATGTGCAGCGAGGTGTACGGTAGGGTGACGCGTTATCGCCTCTTCTTTTCCCAGCTTGCTTGGAAGAAGTCCTGTAATCTGGATTGGGAGGAAGATGGAATAAAGATCAATGGTGCATACTTAAGCCATCATAGATTCGCAGATGATATCGTTCTTCTTTCACAAGACCCAGAGGAGCTGCAAAGACACATAGAAGAGCTGCAAACAGTTGGAAAACGATTCGGCTTGAAAATAAATCAGAAGAAAAGTCAGGCCATGTTCAATGAATTTGCTGATTTGAAAGTTGTGGATCACCATATATATCTTGGGCAAAGGATGTCAGTGGAAGGGAATACCATTCGGCAGGTGGAATGATGCTTTAAATGTGACTGGCAAACACTATGCAACCTCAACATAGTGTTTAAAAACAAACTGTTACTTTGCCTGAAAAGAAAAGTCTATGTGTCCTGTGTCAGTGTATCAGTGCCACAGGACACATAGACACATAGACAGTGTGTGTGCCAGTTATGACACATGGAAGTGAAACCTCGAGACTCACATCGCCGTCAATTCAAAAATTTCGGGTAGCACAGAGGGGAATAGACATATGTATGGTTGGCATTACTAGATGGGATAAAAAGACCTGCATATGAATCAAATGAAACAAATTAATTTATTAAACAAATTAATTAAACAATTTAACAAATTAAAGTAAACGTCGTCATTGGAAGAATAAATGAATTTAAATGGAGGTGGGCAGGCTATGAGCGAGGCGATTGGGCGAAAGATGTATCAGGGCGATCCTGGACTGGATGCCGCTTGACCGCAAACATTCATGGAGAAGAACGAAAACACGATGGACTGATGACATCATAAATTATATTGGACCCGAATGGCAGAGGAAAGCTCAGGACCGCGAGAGTTGGAAGCAAGCACATGGGCTAATGATGATGATATTGATGATATTGATATATTATATATATATATATATATATATATATATATATATATATATATATATATATATATATATATATATATATATATATATATATATATATATATATACATATATGTTAAAAATCAAATTGAAGACACAAACATACTATACTTTATATATATTTTGATGTAAACCTCCATTAAAGACTCATCTACTTTATATGTAATT
Source organism: Cosmopolites sordidus (assembly GCA_031761425.1). NCBI lineage: Eukaryota > Metazoa > Arthropoda > Insecta > Coleoptera > Curculionidae > Cosmopolites > Cosmopolites sordidus. The sequence continues at coordinate 70,878 of JARFXV010001889.1, read as the reverse complement.
TTTATAATTAAAAAATTGTCATATATCAAAACAAAAATATTATATTTAAAATTATCATATTTTAATTACATTATAGTGTAATTTTCATTCATTGGCCAAACATCATCCATAAAATTGTAATTAAAGAAGTTCAAACCGTAAAATTGACTTATTATTCAATAATGTGGTAACTATTGTCTGACTGATTAGAAGTGCAGTATACACAGTTTACCAGGCGACATTTTAATATACATATGTTAAAATAAAATGTGCAAATAATTAAATTTTTTATCAATATCAGTCAGGTTATATATTATTTTTTACCGGGGAATATTTCTTGAACGGGAGTCCAATCGTGCACACAGCTGACCGTGCTGTAGTTATTTAGTTTAATTAATAACATGTAATGAATCCTCGTGAGAGACGCCGCAGCTGCCATCCCATGTACGGATTTACAAAATATTGAATGGGCCCTGAGCTTGGTCTCAACGGCTCTAAATGACCACAGCTACGTGGGAAGAAACGGAGCGTAAACCGCTTGGGCATGAGGTGAGGGCATTTACACCTTAATCGAATATATCAAATCGATTTTCACTGTTGAATGAAATACAGGATCATTTGATTTCAATTAAACATTTTTATATATCCTAAAACCATATAAAATTTAAGGTATACCATGTGTTCTGGGTGGTTTGAAAAATATTGTTATTTTATTTAACAATTATGAACTCTATTTTCCAATTGATAGATGCTAACAATATTTATATTCAGTGTATTCCTTTCAATATTTATATACTATTGTATTCTTTGTATTGAGACTTTTTGAATATATTATAATAGTTTTTTTGTACTTATTGATTCTACAAACAATATAAGAAACAAATAAAAAAAATGCTTTTCAATTGTGTTATTATTTTAATAACATTATATTAACACATTACATTAGCATTACGCTTGTATTACTTTGGGGCAGATGTAAGAATTATAAACAAATATAGATATTCACTTACCGTTGGAACCACCAATTTAGGAAGATATTTAATGTGGAATAATGCGGAATAATGTATAGTATATTACTAGGTAATACATTTTTTTTTAAATATCTGCAAGCTAAAAGGCGATCCTTTAAAACATTTTAGACTAAATACATACATTTTAATGCAATATTTAAATTAAAAAACTTTACCGAACAGTGAAAGGTAGCAAACAGTTGAATAATTTTTAAGTCTGAAAAACCTCTAGAAGAAACTAAGTCACTCAAACCTATTAGTATTTTCCATATTTTAACCAAGCTTTTTGAAATACTACTTTTATGAAGGATACAGCCAGTTTTAATAAGAAGCGAGTAAACTTCAAGCTAACACTCTGGTTCTCGATGTAGTCATTCCACCATTAAGCAGATGCACAAAGTAGTAACCAGAATTAATGAAGATCTTGAATCTAAACAGTTTAATTTTGCGGCCTTTATTATACTACTTCATGGATGCTTGAACACAAAGAGGTTATTATCTAAAATTTAGGCCTCGTTTCCCCATTCTTATTACCCATTACTCATGTTTTATGTTCCTAACAGACAACTTTTCATCAGTCATTCAGAAGCAGGTACACTTTATTACTTAAATCCATATCTACAACAACTAAGATAATTTTGGGAACATTCATCCATTCATTGAGACACAGCTAAGTTTTGCTTCTCATCAATCCTTTGATGGAATGGAAAGTGGGTGAAAAACTAGAGAATAATATTAACTAAGCAAAATCCACGCATTTAATATTCAGTACATGTAAGAAAACATGACCACCTGTAGGCAAATAGAAGATGCCATCACATAATGACGAAACTATCTTAAATAAGATGCATTTAGAGCTCCTGTTAAAAATAATTTTCTATCAATAGATTGATATACATTTTGAAATTCCTAAAACTGGTTGAATCCTTAGTAAAATTAATTTTTCAAAAATTTAATCGAACATACCTACTGGAGGTTTAGCAGGCTTAAGGATTGGTCTACATTTTGCTACTTTCCATAGTTGACATGGGGGGTCAGATATTAATATAGGCCATTATCTACAACGGATCGCCTTCGCTGAAAGAGTGGTTACTATATCTGTGGTACGATTTTTTCTTTGGAGTAACCTCAAGAACCTTGTATACGAAGAAAAACCACAAAGGCTATGATGGTGGAGCTAAATTCAGTCATACGCCAAATAATCAAGTTTCCAAACTCTTTATCAGGACATTCTTCCGGTGTCAATTTATTAGTTTCAGAACTTTTTAATATCTGACGACGTTTTACCTAAATCTTATTTAATATTTTCAAGACTTTTTTCTTTTAGTAGACACGGAAACACTGCAGTTCTAATAAACTGACAATAAATATGATAATAAGAGCGCGTCTCTCAAATATGGAGTGGATTAGCAAGAAAAATTTTCCTTGTTGAAAGAGCCTATATAATACATATAATATAGAAGCTACGAATATATAATATAGCTGGTCATCTGTCTGAATGAATATGAGAACAAATGAAAATCCGGAAGAAAAAATCCAAACAGCGAATTAAATTGAATGGATTAGTTCGAAAGCAGCAATGCATAATTAAAAGTTATGATAAGTGTGCTGAATATCAAGAAGTTATTTTTATTATATTGTATTATGTATTTTGGTCTTGATTTTCCCCTTTCTTACATATCTACCTACTAAATCCGACGTCGGCCTGTCATCTCTTCCTTGGTCTCCTTCTCTTTTTATTATAATTTGGTTTTTCCCTGCTATGGTTTTAACTATTCTATTTTCTTTCGGTATCTTCGGTTTTCAGTTTTCGGTCCTGTTTCCTCTCAGTATCTTCTGCTTCCATGTTAACACTCGTGTTTACGTTTATTTGATTCATATATCTTTTTCGACTATGTAAATGTCAATGGAACTTGAATGTTTATTTAAATATATGATTTTATGACTATTACCATAAGTTGAAGTTATAAAAACGAGAGGTGAAAATCTGATTTTCAATACTGAAGCAAAAATATGTGAAAGGAAATTGTTGCATTTTATTGAGCAATTGATAAATTAAGCCTAATGTGTACAGTTATACAAATTGCTTTTTATTCAATTTACTATTATACTTTACACAAATGACGGATAATTTTTTTAGTGTGCCCGAACTTTGGGATACAGTCGAACGAACTGCGAGTTTGGGCACCTCTAGTGTCAAAATTACTTAGTATAATATGGCAAATCTTCATAGAAAGTTTACCATCAGAGTAACGCTTTTAAATTGTCGAAATTTATTATCAAAATTTGTCCGCCAAACTTATAGAGTACTTCGTGAATTTTATGGTGTACATCATCATCCAACCGAGCGATGTATTCATCGAATTATCGATAATTTCCGAACGCATTTCACCATGTTCGATATTAAATTAAAAACAAGAGAAAAGAACTGTGCGTTCTAAATAAAATATAGTCGCTGGCAGGTTTTGATGAACATCCAAATTTATTAATTTGTCGCCGTTTCCAGGAACTTGGATATTATTATTCGAATTCGTGGAAAATTTTGTGTAAAGATCTTGGTTTGGTGTCTTATAAGATCCAGCTTCTCCAAGAACTCAAACCGCAAGACCATCGTTTGCGTTATATGTTCGGTAAATGGGCTCAAAATCAATTGGAGCGTCGCCCAGAATTTAACCGCAAAATTGTGTTCATCGATGAAGGTCATTTTTGGCTAAATGCTTACGTTAATAAACAAAATTTCCGCATTTGGAGTGAAAATAATCTGCAAGTGATTCAACAATAATCGTTGGATCCAAAAAAAGCACCGTATGTGCGGATTGTAAGCTGGAGACATCATTGGGTCCTATTCTTTAATAAACCAAGCTGGAAAGCACGTTACCGTTAATGGGGATCATTACAGAGCGATGATCAATGATTATTTAGTTCCGAATTTCCACATGCTATACAGCCAACGCCACAATCGATTTATTGAAGGAACGGTTGGGTGGGAAAAATATTTCGAGAAACGAACGAACGATTTAACGGCTTTAGATTTATATTTTATTTGGGGTTAAGTTAAATTTTTGGTTTATGCCCATAAACCAGCAATTATTGACGTCTTGAAAGCCAACATAACTCGGACAATTGCGGAGATAAGACCCCCAGTCGGAAGTAGCCACGGCGGACATTTGTATTATGAACATATTGAATTTTATTTCAAAGAAAATAAATAGTTTCAAGACATCTAACTTGGTCGTTGTTTTATATGAATTTTAAAATAGAGTTAAAAAATCACCCTATATAAACTTATCTGTTATTTTCTATTTTTTCTTTTTGAAATTTTTTTTATGATGGCCCCGATCGTCTCTCCTAACTGCTTTCTTTGCGTTGGTCTGGAGCTCGGCTGATGACAGCTAAAAGGCTAGAAACCGGTCTCGAGAGACACGTGACGTCATATGGTGGACAGTTGAGCGAAGGCGATCGGTTACACCATGCGGAGAAAGGGTGAAAGATTTCTGTAATATATATATATATATATATATATATATATATATATATATATATATATATATATATATATATATATATATATATATATATATATATATATATATAAAACACACATTTTCTAAAGGGATATGAATATTTAGAGGTTTTACGGATTTTATCTTAAAAATATAACAACTAATTTATGCAAAATTTTAAAAACGTTATATAATATATATTTATAAGGTAGTTAAATTGCTTTTGTCAATTCCTCAGTGAAAAATCTGAAACCAGCAAACTAACCAGTTAATGTAGTTTCAATGCCTTCAAAGGTGTTCTCGGAGGGTTTTAAGGGCCATACTAAAATTTTATGTCGATTCGAAAATTGCCTGTTTGAGATTTCTTTGTTCCACAAAGAGATCATTTAGCTGCTTAGAGGAAAATATAACCATAATGCTGATCAATAAATCGATCGAGTGATTTTACATTCTTTTACGTCTAACCGATATTGAAACACTGTGTAAGACACGTTTATATTAGATTAAGTCGTAAATGATATAATAAAAAAGTAAAGTAGAATACAAGACTACGAGAACCGACAAAGTAAAGCTTTATTCTGAAATGGTGTCATAATACCACACAGATTTCTTCCTGTACATAGGCCGTTGTAAAAGTTGCGGTAATAGAGCTATTCTGATGGTATAACAGTTTAGACGTGAATAATATTGACATATCTGAAGAAAAAACGCTAAATGGTCTACATAACACTTGATTTTCGGCATTTAAGTGTGACTAGATGTCTCTGGTTGTTCAAGATCTATTCAAGTCATGAGAGTTGCATATGCATGGCTATCATTCACAACGCTAATTTCGAATTTATTAAATTGCCTCCTTATTCTTTTGATTTGGCCCCTAGCGGTTATTTTGTAATTACTTTAGCTCAAATGACATTTATGGGAAACATATTTTTCTAATGGTAAAAATGTAATTACTGCCTGGAGGAATACGAAAAGATTTTTTTTTCGAAAACGTCTCAAGGCATGAAACTAAACTAAAGAGATCTAGCTTTTCATTCGATTTGACTTATTTTTTACCCCTTTATAAATAATTTAGTTAAAACTAATTGTAAATGTGAATGTTGGATTGTAAAATTTAAAGAAAATTCCAATATTCGTTGACGCTAGATCTGTACTGAATGGAAATAGAGCTGAATTTGGTAGAAGTTTAATTGAACCAAATTATTTGCATTTTTCCCCTTTTGTATGATAGGGTATGGTTGGTGAAGTACAAGTGCAGAAGATTCTAAACTCAAAGAGATTTACCACAAAGCTCTAAATCACTTCTTTTTAAATTATTATCGATCTCATTCAATTAATTGATGCAATCATCTCCCGATAATGCTTACATGTTTAGCGTAACGCGCGATGAGAAACTAGCAACAAGTGGTTTGATGTTTTATGGTAAATCTATTTTAGTTTAGTGTTTCACACTACCGGTTGTAATATAAAAATTGATGGAAAAATTCCAATATATGTGGACTAAATCCGAATATTTTCATTTAAAATATGCATGTACCTCATTAAACCATGGAACAATAGAGGGAAAGAAAGGTATTATGCTCTCGAAGCTCTGGTACTGAAGATGACACATTTTTAATTGTAAGTCACCAGTCGGTTGACCACAATTTAATCCTGTGATTTTGAAACAACTTTTGAGATGAAGTGCCAAAAAGGTTATAAGATCGAACTTTTGATAAATGACGAGTTGTCCTGAAAGTTTGCAAGAATTTTCCATTTGTTCTCTTTTAACACTTGTACACACAATGGACAGCACAATGGACAACCACACGTTTCAATCAGGACCTTTTAATTGGGATGTTTTACCTCATCTGCCTTACTCACCCGATATTGCAGCGTTGGATAATCATATATTCCGTTCGCCACAAAATTACTCAAATGGGTTTTTTTTGAATGCAAGAAGAGGTGAAAAACAATCCTTGATATCTTTGGGCAACAAAGATATTAATTTTTGTAAATATTAATGCTAATTACATACGAAGGTTGCTATTTATGTATCCGAAATAATAAATTAAATCAAATATTTTTCACTGAAAATGGTTTTATCCAAAACATGAATTTTGAATGCATCTACTTCTGGAGACTACTCTCTCTTCTACTCTCTCTTCTGCATACTACTTCTGGAGACAAAAATCGTTGACCACGTAGTTTATTCTTCACTGACGGGAACAAAAACAAATTATTGGGTGCCAAATCAGGATTGTATGGCGGATAGCCCATCAATTCGATGTTTTGACCGGTCAAATATTGAATTGTTCAGTCCGATGTGAGAGAGTTCGCGTTGTCATAGTGAAGAAAGATCCTGCGTCGCTGGTTGTTTTTTCGTATTTCTTCAAATGCTCCTGCAAACAAATGGTTGTGTACCATTCTAATTGACCGTTTTACGATTCTCTAGTGGTACTCTAGCCATATGTCCATTTATTCCAAAAAAACAGGCGACCATTTGCTTCGAAGTGCTTCTTGCATGAACAACTTTTATTGGGTTTGGCTCATTTTGAAAGACCCATAGAGTTTACTGTTATTTACTTTCAGGCTCATACGCATAGCTCCAGAATTCGTCACCTGTGTAGATGATGTTATACACGCCTTTTGACGCACCACGATTACATTTTTTGAGCATTTCTTTGCACCAATCGACACGAGCCTTTTTTTGTCAAATTATGCGGAATCCAATGCGCACAAATCCTTTTCACGGCTAAATGTTCATGTAAAATCTTTTGTATGCTTATCATATTAATGCCCAGGGATCAGTTCACGCACTGTAATTACGTTTTCTGCAACAACAACCAAATTTGGACGACCTTCTTTAAATTCATCCATGAGTGATTGAATTCACTAAACCAGTGATATACAGTGGTTTTATATGGTGATTGATCACCAAAAGTCGAAGTTAGTCGATGCACTGTTGTTTAGATAATCCACGTCGAGAGTCGTAGTAGATCATCGCACGAAAATTCTTTAATTCCATTATTAACTGAGATAAATTTTTGAAGTCACTAAACAAATAGCGTCCGCATAACAAAACGTTCTGAGTACGTATACAGTCAACAATGTCAAACTACAACGAACTGTCCGTACTGCCTAACATTTTAAAATTAAAGTAATAAATACATTTAAATAACATTTTCTCATTTGTAAACCTACGATACTTGTTTATTAAAAAAATGGTTTGATAATTTTTTAAATGGAAATAGTATTTACTGGAAAATCACAAAAATCTAGTGCTGCTTTATTTGTATAAAATTTTTCAATTAAAATCAAGCAATTGTTTGTTATCAACTGTTGACAAAAGAGTTACCGATTTCAAATATAGTTAGAAATCGTGCATGTTTCCTGCATATAGAATGGGGTTTATAGAAATGAAAATAATGCAATTCTATTTACATTACATGTGTGTGTATTGTACTATCAAATTAAATAAAAACCGACATTCAAGAAATGGTAAGAGGCGTGTAAATCAGAAAATGAAACTGATAGCGTAGCGTTCGATCTGGCAACACTGTTGGCTACCTTTTTGAAGGAGTGGCCAAAATCTGGTGCGTCTTCTTTATCAGTTTGAACTATCTAAAGTCACTTGGCGGTCCGCAGCAATTCCTTTCGTAAACCAGATTTTTCTAATGCTTTCTGAAAATGACAACTATTTCGATCAACGGTGTGCTATCAAGTTTTGCTTCAGAGTTGGACACAGTAGGCGAAAACTTTTGCAAAATTTAAACAGGCTTATGGAATCAATGATTACTAAATTTCTAGTCCAAACCCAAGACATACCCCCAGATCACGGTATTTCCACCACCTTGTTTTACTGTACCATAAGTTTTTTTCCATACATTTTTATTGGTATTGTTAGTAAAAATGAGTGATTTTCAAAAATCTAAAATTTAATTTAAATACTTTTGGGCGAAGTGGATTTTTTTCCTGATTTTCTGACTGATGAAGGGGTTCTTCCGAATACTCTTCCCTCTATATCTGAAATTATCAAAATAATGTTTTACAGTCCGAAGGGTAAGGTCCAAAACAAGAAGTAATATCATCAGCTAATTCTTAACTAGAAATGAAGCAATCTTTTCTAATAGAATTTTTAATTTTCCTCAGAATTCTAACTGACTGTGCTTTTGGCCGTCCTTTCCCTTTTTCGTTTCCACTGTGCTTAGTTCTTTTACTATGTAATGTACTATAAATAAATTAAGCTTAAGAATTTTGACAATTTGTCGCAATTTCGTGATTTTTTGATGTCACCTTTTCATTTTTCTAGACAATATTTTTACAACATTAACGTTTAACACTCACTTTATAACTGGTTAGTATGGATTCAATTTATTTGTTTTACGTACTGAAATTATGTATTATTTGCAAAGCGAATTAAATTATCAAAATCAACTGTTCAAATATTTTTTTCCTTAGAAAAATAAATGATTTATTATCTGCTTTTAAAAAAAATATATTCTATTTTAATTATGGTATAATTTTTTTTTTAATTATTTATAGTTTGTGTTGATGTTAAAAAAGGTGTTAAAATAAAGAAAATTGAAAAAAAAAACGACTTGTTCAAATACTTTTTCCTCTTACAGTATTTTTCGAGTGGAAAAGCCCTGCTATATTATTGTCAACGTTATAAAATATAATGCTGGTATATATTAATATATTCGAAAAGAAATATATTCTGGTATACTTTACCCAGTTAATAATCTGCGTCGTCGGGAAGTTGGCATCTTCTTTAATCCGGCGACTCTGAGGTCGAAATGCAGCAATGCTTGTTGCAGTTAGTACTTACATGGATGAGCCTCTGAAGAAAAATCAGGCTTACGTACTGCATTTCAACAGGCAAGAGTGTAAAGTTCGATAAAAAATTGCCCTTTAGTCACACCAGTTCGAGGGTGGGAAAGGCCGGATCTCTTCTGAGAGGTATTCTACTTTGGTCACTCGACAGTTTATAGGCTTCTCGAGAGACTTAAGGTTAAGCGCAAAACGATGGGTTTAATAGCAGTCGCTATTAGTCTTAGTAACTGATGCGCCTCTAATTATTAACTTTTATTTCTAGTAACCAGCGGCATTAAACATTATTTTAATTCGAATATAAATTGATTTTCGTTAATATCTCAAGAATCCATTGTCTAGTCTTAAAATTAAATTATATTGTTTTAACTAAGCCTGATGTTTTATATTTCCTTTATTTTCAGGTAATTTTTGTCATTCAAAATAATCGATGCAAATTAGTACCGACCATCTTAACCACCACTATTTTGTACTTGAAATTAGAGTATTTTCAGGTAAGTATATATAAATATGTAAGCTAAACTATTTTATATTTCTAAATGTAATCAGCATATATTAACTTTATTTTTTGGGATTTTTAAATATTAATAAGACTCATTATTATGAGCCGTTCAACGTTCACTATAATTCTTCAATATATTTGTGTTCGCGTTATGTACACTCAGTTAAAAAAACGTTTGGTATTCTGTTCCTGATTTACTCAATCAGTGTCCTCTTTTTCCTTTTATTATATTGTTTATTCTTAATGTTATTGTGTTTTATCATTATCCAGATTCGGCTGTTAGTTATTGCTGCTAATAGTTTGATTGATGTACAATGAAACCATTCGCGTAGGTTTGTAAGCCACGATTTCCTTCTCCTACCAATGCTTCACCTGTCCAATATCCTTCTTTGATCAATCAGAGCAGGCGATGCTGATGTCTCATAACATGTCATGTTACATGCATATTAATGTAAATTATATATAAAAGTATTTTAATTTCCTACCCTTGACAGTGATCGTAATTTCCCTTCCTTTGCATATTCTTTGTTTTCTCTAGTTTATTGTTGTATTCGTTTTTTAATGTGGATACACCAATTCCATTTAGTAAAACTTTCTGGAAAATATCTAAATTATTATCTATTAACTCACAAATGGAAAGTTACAGCATTGTTCATATTGTGTTTTCCTTATTCTTAAAACATGTATCTGCTTTGTTAACGTCATTAACAAACATCTACAGTGACATAAACGTTGAATAATGCCGTTTTAGTTAGGAAAAATATTCTTCCAGCAGCAAGTTGTGGATTTAGAATGTTTCATTTTTAAAATAAAGTAGTCTCAGATGTTCAAATATTTTTAAAATCATCTCTGTTTCATACCCTTTCGAATGATGTATCACCCTTGTAAACAAATAGTACGTTCTTGGAACTACAATGAAAAAACTAGTAATACGACTGCTTACAGGTGTTTCTTGTGCCCTGTTAATCAAGTTTCGTGTAATTCTATCGTGTCAAGTTGCAGTTCCGTTGATCTGGTTGTCGCCGGACATCACCGGTTAACTAGTTAACAAAAAACGACGAAACCATATTTTAAGCACTGGGTCGTCCTCTTCAAGACTTTGTACACCTATTCCATGAAAAGGATATTTTCTTTCAGAATGCATAGTGTTTCAAATCCATGTCGACAAGTCAAGATTATAAGCTACTGCCCTGATGCTTGTGGTGGAATTGTACGATGTGTCCCAAGGATTAGCCGGAGGTGTTCGCAGGTTGTGATATGTGGTCTAAAATACTCTAATATTGGACAATATTCTGTTCGAATGTCTTCTATTCTGATTTTCTTTTCTCCGATCTTCTATTCCGATTTTTTTTGTGTTACCCAGTATGCAATATGCATATTAGTTAGTTAAAAGTCTAAATATTAATAAAGCCTTGGATGCAAATGAAGACATTCAAATAGCAAAATGTAAGGAAGTCATGTGCATGAACATGAGATAAAGGACATTCATATAGTTCAACTTTCTGATTTAATGATGTAACGCTTGGTTATATATTATGGAACGATTCATAATTTTTACAATGTTCATTAGACATAATTCTCATAAAAATAGAATATTAAATTTGGTTTTAGAATTAGTTTGAATCCATCTTCCATAGAGAGCAACACGTGCGTTAAGTTGAAAAAAGTGACTAGTTGTTTAGTTTTAAATCTCTTCATAGTTTAGTGTGTCACCCCAAAGGTTTTAATAGAAGAATTGATGATTTGAATATTTTAATAATTAAATTGGATACATTTTTCGCGTTTTGAAAGATACATTTTTTTCGACTTATTTATTTTTTAGAAACTGATTAAAGCTGGCATATTGTAAATAATATCCTAACCTTCCTAAACATTGACTTTCTAAGTGACTCTAGTAATTTCATCTAGTGTATAGAAATCATCAGTGAACAGAGAGTATCGGAATTGGAATTGAGCGACTGATTATAAAGTATAATAATAAAGTATATTTTTATCAGTTCTTCCTACAGGATATAAAGTGTTATTGAATATTCGGATACAATGATTGAGTTTTGACTGGAAACAGTTACCCTATCCAGTACGCTTATTTGATCTTGAGGAAGGTTTTATGGAAGATATTTTATAAGCAGAACTATGCAAAAAAATCACAGAGCAGTATATTGCAGTAAATGTAATAGAGAGAAATAAAGAGAAATAAAAAGAAAAGTTTTTACCTCAACAAAATTAAAGGTGACAAGCTTTTCATTTTCAAACTGATGCCAAAAACAAAAGCATGACAATAACTCTGTTACGATTAAGATTGTCTCTTCTTGTATCGGATTTTATGACTTGATGATCATTTACGTTCCCTCGCGTTTCGAAAGAAAAACACAATGTTAAGAAAATTATGGATTCACCAATTGACCCGCCTTGTTAGACTAGATTTATGGGGCGAGTGTTGGCTGCGAATGGCTTCGGGTAAATAATTCGAAGGAAGAGACCACAACGACAACGGAAACGGAGTCTCTCGCGTTGAGTGTGGGCGTTTTTGTGAAGCCGCATGATTTGTACCAACCGAACGGAAGTCAAACAGGCTTATTGCTAGCAATTTTGTATGTTTGTCGCTCGTTCTGGATACTTTCTGAACTGATACTTAGTTTTAATAATTAGTTTGTGTATGGAGAAGGGTTAAAGGTCAGAGTCTATTGTTATAATTGGAATAAAATATTGGGAAATTGACATGTAAATTACGATTCTGGAAATTGAAACACAGATGACTTATTTTTATTTGATTAGTAACACGATAATCAATTGAACGAGTCTTTTTTTTCTATTAAGCTCTATCGAAGGAAGATAAAAATATCAGTTTTATATATTAGGTTGATGCAAAAGTTCGTCCCGTTTTTGGCGATTGATGGCATTGAATCGTAAAATCGAAGTGATATCTACTTCACACTTGTAAAGTGTTGATATTGTTTGACACAGAAGGAATTTTACCCAGTACGTGGAAAAACAAACTTGGTTGTGTTTTTAAAAATTCTTTAAGTATTTAAAATGGTAGATAGTAGGTAGATATTCAAATGGTAAAAATATAGTGTGTTTTCGACACAATATGTTTTTATAGTTTCGAAGGGGCAAGAATGCTTTGCAAAGTCAAATAAAAGATATAGGCTGTTTGCGGTGAGGGCGTCGTTGACGATTCCTCATCCTCTAAGTAGTTCAGAAAGTTTGGTAAAAATAATTTTAAATCTTAGCGAAACACCACGTTATAGATATTACAACGAAATATAGGTGCTAATTGAACAAGATCGCCAAAAAATAGCAGTGGACAATGGGATGCAGAGTCAGGATGTACGGGTGCCGCATAAGTTAACAAAGAAAAATTTGATAGGCCAAATTTTAGTTTGCGTTGGTTTATTGAAGCCCAACATAACTGATTTATTTTTAAAGTGGATGGTTACAGGTGATAAACAATGTAATGTTAAGAACAAAGTGAATGCAAGAATAAGAGATCATGGTGTCCCTTCAACTACCGCAAAAGCTTTCCATCCGAAAAGGTTTACATCCGAAGACAGTTATACTATACATTTGGCGGGACTGGAAAGGAATCGTTTATTATGAGCTATTACTGAAAAAGCAAGCCAGTAATTCGGATAAATAATGTTCACAACCGGGTTATGTATTAACCAAAACATAGGGCATTGCATTGCATCGACACAATGCTAGACAACACGTATATTTGGGTACCCGGCAGAAACTTTTACAACTTTTTATTAGAATATTTTGGTCCATCTATCGTACTCTACCAACTTTACGCTCTCCGGGCATCAAATATTTAGATCAGTTCAAAACAGCTTAGGCAAAAACTTTACTTCCTATGAGAAGAAATAAACCTCAGAACTTCTATGTGCACGGGATTATGCAGCTACTGGAGAGATGGAGAGAACATCATCGAAGAGAACGTTCGTTCAAAAGAAATTATTAGTAAATAAAATTAGTCTTCAATTAGAAATAAATGGGATGAACTTTTGTGTCTACTGGTATCGCCTATGATGAGAAATATAAAATGATAATTATATGAATTATATCATGTTTTTCTTCATTTTTGAAAACTAAACATTTAATTTGCAGTAAAAGGTCATATGGGTTTGGCCAATAAGAGTATAAAGATATTTTCCTACTGTTTCAATGTTATTATAGTAAAAATGATAAATATAGATAATATATTCTAACTATAATGATAATTGTGGTTTTTGTTAGCTAATGGCAAATCTTTTGTCCATTGAATTTTGTAAGGATTTCTCCACTATTTTTTTTATAATGTTATATGAATTAATTTTATGATATAAGCTGACTAGCTTTCTTTTCATTTTAGAATATTGTGCTTTATTGATATTAACCAAGTAGATTCCTCAAGAAGTTTTATATGTTCAGCTGATTCAGAACTATTTTAAGATTGCCAGTTCGGAATAAGTAAATAATTATATATATATATATATATATATACAGCATGAGTCACGGTGACTGGTACATTAGACGTTTAGGGAGAACTACTTAAAGTAAAGATTTGAAATTTTAGACACTTATGTAAATAAATATGAGCTCTCCAATTAAAATATTTTCTGTGCTGCGGTGTTGCCAAATCTACTCATAGCTGATACCAATACTTGATATTAATATTAATTGAAAATATATTCTTTCACCCTATAAATTAAAAATACTATCTTACTTTTTGACAAGGGGCTACTACTTGCTCCCATAATTGCACTTAAGGGCAATTTGGTATTCCCGCTTGTAAATTTCAAATAAAAACGGACTTAACTTCCTATCTCTCTCGCGAATTTCCCCTCTTTTTATCAATTCCAACGCGGCCTAAAAACGAAACCAAATTTATTTACAGCCGGCAAAAAAAGTTTTGCCTCGCAGCAAAAGTAAACACCATTCCTAATTTAAAATTTCTAAACTTTAAAATTAAATTTATATATGCAAACGAAGCGGCTAGTTTACGGCTTCAGTGATTTGGCGTATAATTTTTACATTTTCTTTTTGATGGATTTTTATATCTTTGTTAGAATACATTTCCATATAATGCTCATGCCACGGTTGATACACAGGGTGGTTGAAATATTAAATTAAAAAAAAAAGTTATAATTTTTCTGTTAAAATGCAAACATATTATCATTTTATTTTTTTAATTGCAGTATTTTATGAGTATTCAAAGTATATTTTTCTAATTTGCAGCAATTTTAAAAATAATTTTATGTTGAATTATCCTGATCTGATTCGATGTTAAGGGTAGTCTCTAACATTTGGTGAGGATAGTACTCAATATGGAGGTATATTGATGTTAATTACTGTTAACAGTAATTAAATCAAGTTGTAATTATATATATATATATATATATATATATATATATATATATATATATATATATATATACATATATATAAACAAAGATAAATATCTAAAAATTTGCACTACATTTAAAATTATATATATGACAATTGTTTCGACACACAGTGCCTTTTTCAAATACAAACTATACTAAACTAACAGTTACTGTTAACAGTTACACACTGTTAACTTAGCTTAGCTTTCGCTATCTCAAGAAATATTCTTGGTTCTATAACTAATATCCAGCCAGTAAATAATCGACTTATGACACTATCCCTCAAGTGTGCTAACAAAAACTATACATTAATCAATGCACACCTCCCAGTTAACGAAGAAAATAAATCTAATTCTGAAGAAGTAAATAAGTCCTGGGAAATTCTAGAAAAGACTATCTCTAAAAAGTCCCTCTAACCATGTAAATTATAATAATGGGTGATTTCAATGCCCAATTAGGGAAAGAAAAAAAGTACAGGAAAACAGTCGGCAGTTTTTCCGCTCATAAATGGACTAACCATAATGGTAGAAGATTGGTTTAACTATGTTCGCAGTTTAATCTAAAAATAATGTCAACCCATTTTAAGAAGAAAATAACAAATCAAAAGTCGTGGAGGTGCCCAAACACGTACAAGGGTGAATTTCAAATTGACCATGTTGCCATTTCGTACCCCAATTATAAAGAGATTTTGAATGTTCAATTCAGGAAAGGAGCTAACATAGACACGGATCACTACTTGACTAGAGTCAAACTTAGCTTAAAACCTCAAAAACTTATTCAAAGGAACTGCTAATTACCAAAGTTCGACCCAACGAAAATAAAACCAGCCCTAACAGAAGAGCTTGACAAACAACCAGCACAGAACTAGCAAGAATTGAAACAAAAAATTATTAAAACAGCCTTAAAGTTGGTCCTTTTACAAAAACGTAGAAAACATCCGCGGTGGAATGAAGTTTGCGAGCAAGCAGTATTAAGCCGAAATAAAGCATTAAAATATTGGAACAGTCAAAAAACAGCAATAAACTATAACATCTTTTTAGAAGTAAGAAAAGAAACATTGAAGCTAATTAGACAAACTAAAAGAAAATATGAAAACAATCAACTTAATGAAATAGAAAATGATTTCTAAAAAAATAACACCCGAAACTTTTACAAAACATTTAAAACTAAATTAATAGGCTATCAACTGCAAAGTCTTTGCTTCCCACAGGAAAACGGACAATTAGCTCTAAATAACCAAGACAATTGCAAAGAACTTGCGAAATATTTTGAACAAATACTAAACTGTCCTGAGCCCTTAAACAAATTACCAACACTAAACCCTAAACAGACAAACCCTGATTCATTACCACCGAATAAAGGTGAAATCATTAGGCAAATCAAGAGGCTTAAAAATATCAAAGCTTCTGGTGAAGATGGAATCACTGCTGAACTTTTGAAATCCGCTGGTCCAGGTACAATTAAGGAAGTAACCAAAATTCTACATGAAGTTTGGAGAACCGAACGGATTCCGAAAGATTGGAAAGATGCTCTAATCCATCCACTCCACAAGAAAGAAGATAGAACGGATGTCAACAACTATAGAGGGATATCTCTTCTCGCAGTTTGTTACAAGATACTATATCAATGTCTACTAGACAGAGCACAGGAACAGTTAGAACCTAAAAATGGTGAATATCAAGCAGGTTTTCGACCGGGCAGATCCTGCGCTGAACAGATCCTGAATCTAAAGTTGATCCTAAGACATCAAACACTTTTCAATAAAAATCTCGTCTGTACATTTGTGGATTTCAAAAAAGCATATGATTTTATTGACTGCGAATCTTTATTCCGAATCTCGAAAGAACAAGGACTAGATCTGAAAACGCTGGCAATTATTAAAGCAACATTAACTAACACTAGGTCAAAAGTTAAATTCATGAGTGACATCTGAAAGCCCTTCGAAATTAAAACTGGAGTGAGACAAGGGAATGGACTCTCGCCACTCTTATTTAACTGTGTTCTAGAAAAAGTAATACAGGAGTAGCGTGAAAAAAAATCGACCCTGAATATTGACCAGCCCATTAAACTGGGGAGAATCAACATCAAAATTGATTGTCTGGCGTTTGCTGATGATCTAGCAATTTTAGCTGAAGATGTATTAACGGCACAGAAACAGATTGAAATCCTAAAAGAAACAGCAGAAAAGGTAGGACTCCAAATTTCCTTTGAAAAGACACAATACATGACCTGCAACAGACTAAGAACGAATCTCCGAATTTAAATATTTGGGTGAAATAATCATGGAAAAAGGATTGGAAAAAGCGGCCAATAAGGGTAGATGTCAAAAAATGGAAACGGCATTAAAACTTACACAAAATATTTACAACAAAAAATGCCTATCTAAAAGCACAAAACAGACATTACAATACAGTTATTAAGCCAAAATGTTTATATGGGGCAGAAACGCTCATTTTGAATAGAAGGAGAGACATCGAGGATATTGAAAAGAAGGAAAGAAAAATCATAAGAAAAATCTTAGGCCCCAAACAAATAAATAGCATAACATACCGACTTCGAGAAAACCAAGAAATCAAACAATATACAGATATACATAGCTATATGAGAAAAAGGAAGACTTAAGTTTTACGGTCACATAAACCGGATGAATCCGAGTAGGCTAACTAGACAAATAATCGAATTTTATGAAAATAGAAGTAGAGCTAAAATGGAAACAATTAAATGGATTGCTGCAATTAAAGAGGACCTAAGAACAGCAAATATTACACAGGGTGAAATTCAGAATAGAAACTGTTTCAGATACAAGATTAACGTTGGGAGGTTGGCCAGAGGGAAAAATGTAGGAAGACCGGAACAACTTGGTCTGACGAAAGGAAAAAAACTCGTAGTGAAAGAGAGAAATCAGAAATGGATTGCTGCAATTAAAGATGATCATACGATCAGCAAATATTACACAAAGTGAAATTCAGGATAGAGGCTGTTTCAGACTCAAGGTCGGCGTTTGGAAGGTTGGCCAGAGAGAAAAATGTAAGAAGACTGGAACAACTTGGTCTGACGAAAGGAAAAAGCTCATAGCGAAAGATTGAAATTAGTATGGGCGCAAAGGAAGGCTAACAACAACAATCGCCTCTAATTGCACTTCGCGTGGTCCACCAGGGCCCATACATGAATAATATATATATATATATATATATATATATATATATATATATATATATATATATATATATATATATATATATATATATATATATATATATATGTATAGGGGTGTAATGAAGATGGGTGATAGGAGAGATCATTTGAAATGCATTAAGCTACATATGCCTTAGTACATTAGTACAAAGTCTTACGGTTTTCGAGTTATTTGCAATTTTCAATTTTTCACAAATGGAAAGTTACATCACTGATAATTATTTTTCTTATTCTTGAAACATGTATCTGGATTTCAAAAGGCTTGGTAACCCAGGAGGTAGCTTAGTAAATGTTATTTTAACTTGATCAAAACATGTTTATTCGTTTTCAAAATGTGAGCAACAGTTTCTAATACAGGCTTGGGTTCTACGTCTGACTTCCGTTGTTGTCATTTTTGAGGACATCTCTTCTTTCATTTTTTCTAAAGCTTTGATTCAATGATTTTTATCCAATGATGCCTCGCTTGTATGTAAACCATCTTCCATGTAAACCAATTCCTTGGCACGTCCCCACAGAGACATAGAAATCCGAAGAGGTTAAATCAGGCCAATTTAGCTGGTTCACGACTGCCTATCCTGCTATCCGGGAAAGTATTATTTAAATATTCTCTTACGGTTGATAATGGGCTGGACAGTCATCGTTGGAAAATAATATTCTGTTACTTATGTAAAGAGGGTAAGTAATTGTATTCTATTTAAGTTCTCGGGTAAAAAACGAGGTCCAATTAAATTTCTTCCGATTACACCCGCCCATACCTTAACTGAAAATTTACACTGGAAATATACATGTTTGTTCCAATAATGTGTCCCAGAATTATTCCCAGGCTTTCTATGACGAACACTTCCGTTTGATAAATGCGACGAAATGTGGTATAAAACCCTATAATATAGGACAATCTTCTATTCGGAAATCGTTTCTGGTACAACCGGTGTTCCATTACTATCGGCTCTACTATACATGTACAGAATATCTGCCTATTTTTCATTGATAAAAATTCATAAAGCTTGATATTCTTGAAAAATATTTATAAAGTCAAAGAAATTGTATCGGGAATGAATCTAGTATTGAGAGAGTTCCTTAAAACAAATACTGATATACAATAATAAACTTGATATACAATAACAAACAAATACTTAAAACAAATACTGATCATCATCATCATCATCATCAGCCCGTATCGATCCACTGCAGGATGAAGGCCTCTTCAGCATGCTTCCAACCTTCACGGTCCTGGGCTTTCCTCTGCCACTCGGGTCCAACATACTTAACGATGTCATCAGTCCATCGTGCTTTCGGTCTTCTTCGCGGACGTTTGAGATCAAGCGGTATCCACTCCAGGATTGCCTTGGTCCATCTGTCGTCCCATCGCCTCGCTATATGGCCTGCCCATCTCCATTTCAACTGTTTTACTCTTCCAATGATGTCACAGACTTTTGTTTGTTCCCTGATCCATGCGCAGGACTTTCTGTCTCGTCTTGTAATGCCAAGCATACATCTTTCCATTCCCCTCTGTGCCACCCGAAGTTTTTGAATTGATTGCGATGTGAGTGTCCAGGTTTCACTTCCGTATGCCATAACGGGTAGAACGCACTGATCGAATACTTTTCTTTTCAGGCAAAGTGGGAGTCTGCTCTTAAACACTATGTTGAGCCTACCAAATGCCTGCCAGCCACATTTAACACGCCGTTCCACCTCCCGGGCGGTATTCCCCTCCATGGAAATCCTCTGCCCAAGATATACAAAGCTGTCCACAATCTCTAAATCCCTTCCTAAAACTGAAATTCTTCTGCCCTGAGCGAAGTTATTGAACATAACCTGACTCTTTTTCAGGTTTATTTTCAAGCCAAATGGCTCGCCAGCCCTTTGCAGTTCTTGTATGCGTCTTTGCAGCTCCTCTGGGTCTTGTGAAATGAGAATAATATCATCTGCAAATCTAAGATGGTTTAAGTTTGCACCATTGATCTTTACCCTATCCTGTTCCCAATCCAGTTCACGGAATACTTCTTCAAGGCCAGCCGAGAAAAGAATAGGCGATATTGCGTCACCCTGCCGTACACCTCGTTCTATATTAATTCCCACTTCAAGATCATCAAGGTGAATTGTGGCTGTAGCTCCATCATATATCGATTCTAATAGGTTTACATAAGCTCTCTCTACACCTTGGCTAAGCAGTGCATCCATTATCGCATGCTTTGAGATGGAATAAAATGCTTTTTCGTAGTCGATAAAAGCCAAGCACAGTGGCATGGTGTATTCGTTGTGCCTTTCTATGACCTGCTGTACAACCTGGATGTGATCCATTGTACTGAATCCACTTCTGAATCCTGCTTGTTCTCTTGGTTGTGCGTCATTCAGTTTTTTTAATATTCTTTTAGAAATTATCTTAGTGAAAACTTTGTACATCACTGATAGAAGGCTTATTGGACGGTAGTTCTTTAAATCTTCCTGTGCTCCTTTTTTATGTAAAAGGATCACTTCTGCATTTTTCCATAAGTCAGGTACTTTTTGTTCTTTGAGGCATTTTGAGTATAATTTTGCCAGTGTTTTATGTAACGTCCGACCACCAGCTTTTAGCATTTCGACAGTTACACTATCCTTTCCTGGAGCCTTGCCGTTCTTCATCAATTCTATAGCATTTGTTACTTCCTCCACTAGGATATCTGGTATTATATATTGTTCTTCCGTGGGTATTGCTGTCCCTGACTGGCTCTGATCTTCATATAACTGGGAATAAAACCTTCTGACAATCTCTAACATTTGGGTACGCGTCCTGCACACTGTGCCATCCTCACGCTTTAAAGCATATATTTGCGTTCTTTTGTTTCTCAGCTTCTGTTTAGCTTTGTTAATTCCTTTGTTTTCTTCCAGGGTTTTTTGCACTAGCTGCATATTGAATCGGCGCGTGTCCTCTCTGATACGTTTTCTTATAGTTTTGCAGAGCTCAGTGTACTCGACCCTGCCAAAAGGACTACCTGCATTTCTCACTGCTCGCCGTTTCTTCATTAAATCAATGGTCTCACTGGAGATGTTTGTTTGTTTGACACATTTTTCCTCTGGTGCTATTGAAGCAGCCGTTTGAAGTACATTGTTGGCGATTTCTTCATATTGAACTGATATTTCCACCTCCTCTGGATCTTGTAACGCAGCAAACCGGTTTGACAAAGCAATCTCAAAATCGCTTCCTCTCTCCAGCAGTTTTCCAGAATCCACCTTGCCCTTCTTTGATCTTACCATTTTTTCGCGCTCTTTTCGACAGTCAATCCGAACCCTTGCTCGTACCATTCGGTGGTCACTTCCAACATTAAAATTGTTAAGGACAGTACAATTGGTAAATATTGTTTTATCGTTGGTCATGATGTAGTCAATTTCGCTTGTGAGCCCAGATGGACTTTTCCATGTCCATTTTCTGCTGATATTTTTCTTATAGAATGAATTCATAATATATAGTTCTTGTCCTTCAGCAAAATCAACTAATCTGTCCCCTCTATTGTCTCGCTCACCAGTTCCATATGGGCCAGTTGCATTTTCGTCTATTCTTGTTGTTCCAATTCTGGCATTAAAATCACCCATCAGGATTTTGTACCTACATTTCTCCTTGTATAAAAGCTGGGCCACATCATCATAAAATTCCTCAATTTCCTCATCTTTATGGCTTATAGTTGGTGCATAAGCTTGGACGATTTGAAACCTAAACTTTTTATTCAGCTGAATGACACATTGGGCTAATCGGTCGGATGTACTTTCAAATTTTACCACACTGTCCTTCAGCTTTCGATTGATGAGGAATCCTATTCCGCCACATCGGCCATTTTCCGTACCTCGAGTGTAGAGTACGTGTCCAGTTGGTTCCAGTTTGATTAACTCTTCACCCTTCCTTCGTGTTTCACAGAGCCCAATAATATCCCAATGTATGTTGTCAAGTTCGATTAACAGTTCTTGCAATCGGGCCTCCGTTTTCATAGTCCGTATATTTAACGTTGCAATGTCAAAAGTCCAATGGCAGCCTGATCTAACCCGGTGATTCTTAGCACCCTCTGCCTTGGGGCAGGTCTTCCCGCTGCCGTATGTAGTTGCCCCTTGGCCTCCGGGGAATGAGGGCCGTGTTTGAGGTTGTACTGTCATATTTCAACATACTGAAATACCATGTTGAAGGTATGGACCGTAATCTGCCACGCTGGTCCAATGCGGGTTGGCAGATTTTATATATATATATATATATATATATATATATATATATATATATATATATATATATATATATATATATATATATATGACACGCAGTGGGCATTGTATTGTTCAGCTGTTACTATAATAGAACATAACGGACAACATAGATATTATCCTAGCACAGTGAGACAAGATCATCTTAAACAAACCCCTCAGTGGAAGAGAAGACTGAAAAGAAACAGAAGATTTACGTGGCATGGCAGATATAATGAAACAATACTTGAAACGCCCGCCATCTAGAAAAGTGACCGGAAAAGCCAAAGCCATACCCAAAAAGGCAAGAAGAGATATACGAATCAAGGAACAAGTAATTTCATATATAGACCAATGTAGACAAAAACCAAAAGCCCAAGGAGCAAGGTTGCATAGATATAATGAGAATAAGAAAAGGAAGGAGCAAAACTCACACTTTTATAAAAATCAGAAACAGTTTTTCCGAGGTCTTGAAACGAATGAACCTAGTAAATCTAATACCCAAAACATCGACCAAACATAACAAAAATCAGCCATTCACCAAAAAAATAGTCCAAATTAAACACAAGTCGAACATGAAAGAGTTGACCACAACGAAACTGCAACTTGCCATGATAGAATTCTACGAAACTCGTCTCAACTTTTTAAACAGCTTTAGTCTCAACAAGTAAGCAGCCGTACTATGAATACATTTGCCGATTTCATAAATCGATTGTTATTTTCTCAATAAAACGATTGTTGCGTTGGCTGTATGACATGCGGGGCCATTCTCTGGGAGCCATATCACCTTCAGATCAATACAATTCAAACTTGGAATTAAATAATCCACGTTGTGCAATAACAAAGGTCAGCTTCCTGTAAACAGCGACGAATTGGTAAATTTGTTCAAAATTTTCGTCAAAATGTATAGATTTTTGTCTTGTTTTTGTTTTAATATCGAGCAGCGTGAAATGTGTTCGGAATTTGTTGGTACGTTGACGAATACATCAAGACGTTCAAATTCGTGAAGTGCTCTATAAGTATGGCATTGATTTTGATAATAAATTTCGGCAATTTGTAAACGGTGCTCTGATGCTAAATATTCCATGAGTTGCCAGACTATTGAGACACAGATTTACAGACTTGGGCACAAACTCTAGTTCGTTGGATTAAACACTAAAAAACTAAAACACTAAAAAATCACTCGTTGGACGACGAGGTCCACAATTAGAAAATATTCCTCAGAGTTTACAACGTATTTTGAGAAGTTACTTTCACAGGTTTATCTATATGATTCAAAAAGTTCAAGACCTGGTGCCTATAGACAGTAATAAGCGCTTAGAATACTGAAATACCATCAAATGTCCTGATTTGACGGCTCCGGATTATTTTTATGGGGCTTTTGGAACGAAAATGTTTACATAAATAAGCCCCAATCCATCCAGCATCTCAAAGGCAACATCCGTGCTGAAATCGTTGTATTAACATCACATAAGTTGACAACAGGTATGAAAAATGTGATAACAATGACACCAAGTTGCATTGCGGCTGATGGTTCACAGTTGTTTGACATAATTTTAAAAAATTATTTACCACAAAATTTGAAGCAAAAATAAACATATTGTAAAAATATATTTTGTCTTGTTTCTTTTCAAAGTTATAAATAGATAAAATGGTAACGTGATATTTGTCCCAACCATTATTCCGGTTTTAGCATCATATATTGCTCATGGTGATATTTTTTCCAATTAATTTTTGGCTAAATTCGAACACCATTAAGGAGTAAATAAAATTATTAAATCTAGAACGTAAATTAAATCTAAACAGACGTTTAAAACTTTGTGCATAGTATTCTCATTAAATGAAAAATAAATTTTTTCGATCGACTGCAGCACATATTTTTTTACAAAAATGTTTAGTTTTACGTATAATTTAATATTAATAAATTGTTCCATTACAAAGTTAATTTGGAGGTAATAACTCTTATATTTTACGACCTATAAAAAGGTGTTATGAACTGATAATGTGTTACTATCTACAATCAATTATAGTTTTTGAATAAGAGTAGTCGAACGTTGAATCGTAAAAGCGGCAACACTGCTTGAAATGTAAATGTCACTCATAGACTGCTGTGATAGATACACGACTCAACGGCGTATAGAAATTGTTCGTATTTTCCATCAATATGTGTTTTCAGTTAGAAAGATTTTTAGACCGTTGTTCGAAATTTACCATATAATCTCCATGATCGACCAACATAACGGTCTATTTATCGTCTCGTTCTAAATTTTGAATGAACCAGTTCAGTTGCAGATAACTCAGCAGTTGTTCATTGTTGACAGTTTCTTCCAATGATCATTAGAGAATATCGCCGCAATAAGACGGAATAAGAGACGATTGGAATTTATCCATTTCACGTCGTTCTCAGGAACTCAACCTTTCACAGATCACGCATCATGACCATCCTTGTAAGGCTTATAAAGTTCAATTGACTCAATACCAAAAAGCAGCTGATTATCATCGAACATTCGTAAATTGGGCTCTAGAGCAGTTGGAAGGTGATCTCAACTTTAGGGTAAATATAACTTTTTCCGACAAAGCGCACTTTTGGCTTAATGGATTTGTGAACAAACATAACTGCAGTATTTGGGCCGATGAAAAATCCTCAAGTGATTCAGGAGTTATCCTTAGAAAGTCACTGTTTGGTGCGGTTTTTGGACTGAAGGGTTGAACTGAGACTGATAGGACCTTATTTTTTTTTAAGGACGATGATGGAAACCCTGTTACTGTTAATAGCGAATGCTATAGAAATATGCTAATATTTGATCTCTGATTGAATCTCTGATTTACAGAAATATACCCCGAACAATTCTTGACCTCAAACTAAACATTCAGGTCACAATTGAAAACAGTGGCGGCTCGTGACGGAGGGCGTTGGGGCGCCGCCCCGGGCATTTTTTTCTACGCCCTCCCACTTTAAAAACCCATGAGCCACTGATTGAAAATAATCTGGTATAGGTTATATATGTGAAAGAGTAATCGAAAATGGGGTCTCCAGAATGCATTTCACCAGACGAAGTGGACGGGACATTAGAACGATATTATTTTCAAAACATAATGTAATTATTTATTGCCCATAAAAATTACCGTATTATCACTTGCACTTATCATCGTGCCTCATTTTCAAATCCTGAGAGTCTTATTGGTCTTGATTGAACACTTTATAATGTTCAAAATATTGAGATTTGGCTATTTAACTACATGCCACAAGAATTTAACTACATGCTGCTAGCACTTATATATTATAGCAGTATATTCATTACGCATTGGCGTAGTTTTGATTCAGGGTGCAATCAGATGCAAATTCCAGTGTTTTCAAACCAATTTGTCAAGATTAATTAAATATCAATAAACATATCAATCAATAAATTGATGAATTTATCAAATTTACAAAGGTCGTTCAATAAGTCAAAGATAAAAAAAAACAAATTATTTTAAGTAGATTTTTTAACATAATCTTCTTCTAGCTCTATACACCTTTCCAAGCGTTTCTCCGACTTTTTTAAGCCGTCTAAAAAATAAAATTTTGGAAGGTCCTCAAAATAGGCATCTGTTTGGGTGATGACCTCTTTGTTCTTCTCTCTTTGTTCTTCGACCTCTTTGTTTTGCTCTTCTCTTTGTTCGAACCGTTGTCTGCTGACCCTTTTTTTTAAGTTCGGAAATTAACTCGGTACCAAATCCGGCGAATACGGAGGATGTACATTGAAACTGTACAGGTGTGCACCCGTGCATTGTCTTGATGGAAGAAGATTTTTTCATTTTCAAGTGAGGGAGATTTTTCTTAATTTCTTCGCTCAATCGATGCAATAACGACGCTTAATACTCTCCAGTTATTGTTTTTCTTTTTTCCAAGTAATCGGTGTAGATGATTTCGCGTGTATCCCAAAAAACTGTGGTTATAACCTTGCTGGCCGATTTCACCGTCTTTGCCTTCCTCGGAGCTCGTTCGCCTTCAAAAACCCACTGTTTTGATTGGTCTTTTGTCTCTGGAGTGTAGTAGTGTATCCATGTTTTGTCCACAGTTATGTATCGTATATATAGAAACTCATCAGGATTTCTACGAAAAAGCGGCAAAACAGCCTCAGAGTCGACCACACGATTGCGTTTATTCTCCACTGAGAGCCAACGCGGCATCCATTTTGCCGAAATTTTTTTCACACCCAATTTTTCATGCAAAATTCATAAAACTGTACCTTGCGATAAGCCTGTGGGGTCGACTATTTCGCACACTTTGATTCGTCGATCACTTAAAACCATGACGTGGAGTTTGTCAATCATTTTGGGAGTAGTCACTTTAACTGGACGTCCCGAACGATGTTCATATTTTGTGGATGTATGGCCACGTTTAAACTCATTTATCAAATTATAAACAGTTGCAAATACAGGAGCAGACGTGCCATAAACTTCATCCAACTCAGCTTTGATCTCTTTCGGTGTTCAGCTTTTTAAATAACAGTGTTTAATCACCACTCGAAACTCCCTTTTTTCCATTTTTCTAAATAAACAAAAGTTTCTTGCTTCTATCGACAATAAAAATAAAACCATGTGATGAATACACATGTGATGTATAACTGAGAATTTGGCAGCTATCTGGTGAATAATCATTCAAACCATTTCCGATATTACGAGCATCATCTCTTGGAGTTTCTAAGGACTTATTTGGTAGGACTTATTTTTTTCCAATCAAATTTTGCCCATACAACAATATTGGTCTGCTTTTATTTTCTTACTAGATATATATTTTAGTTAGTTACTTTATCACAGATGTTTTGTGAATTATACCTAGTAGCATGGTTTTATAATCTGACCCAGTTTATCTCGGTGAATTGCTTGGAGGGTTGTAAAGAAAAATGCTCATAAATACTCTCGACTAAGAGCACTGTAACAAAAGAGTGACACGCCAGACGTATCAAACATCGCGTATATATTTCCTTCTTAAACAAACGTTTTCCGCCCAGCATTTTCCTCCAAGCACAGTCTCCTAGAGTTTTTTCGATATGCGGTAATGGATTCTGCCAGGCTGGAGCAAGTTGCCCATCCCCGGGCTTTCCATTTAGCAACACCTAGACGAGAGCTTTTATTTCCATGCCTTGAAAAATGAACTGACAGTGAACACTTACTCTTATTTAGCCCTCTTAACCTCGGCTGACTTTTTCCGAGCATTAATCTTGCGCGCTTAAGCGAAAACCTCCATGTAAATTTGACCTACAATCCACTTCCGACATCCCCTTGTTTTATTTGCTAGGCCTGGGTCTAGCCACTATTTATTTAACTTGAACTCCTTTTTTCATGCAAATTTTAGGTTCATGCGAAGTTACATCAATATACGCATACGTTGATATACAACGTGTGATATCAAACACAACGTATTGGCAAACAAATGGAACATATTATTATGTCAATAAATAATTTTGTTTTTCAACATTAATTTCTTAGGAATTAGTTCAGTAAATGTATCGATGATAGAGGATTTCAATTCGTTTGGAAAAAATCTTTCCTTGGTGTATTGGCAGTGATTACAGATGAGGCAGACTATTCAAAAACTAAAGGTCAATAACTGTTAGAACTTTAAAAGAACTTTAAGGTCAAGAATTATTCGAGGTTTATTTCTGTAAACCAGAGATTTAACATAATCCCTCAAAAAATAATTCAATGGCGTGATATCGCGTGATCTTGATGGTAAGTTGGCATTCTCACTTTATGAAAAATGTAGCCGGTCCAGGAAACTTTTCTTGCAATAAGTCGATTGTTTAGCGGGATGTGTGACAAGTTGCATCGTCTTATTGAAAGAAAAACATGTTTATTCCAAATTTATCACTTTCGATCAAAGATACCCTGTTAGCTTAGCCTTATGGCGTTCACTATTAACGGTAATACAATTTTCATCATCGTCTTCAAAAAAATAAGGTCCTATCAGTCTTTCAGCCCAAAAAACCGGACAAACTAAACAATAACTTTCTGGGAATGTAGAGGTAACACTTGAATCATTTGAAATTTGTTTATGTGTCCAAATCGTACAGTTAAAAGCCCAATAAGTCAGAAGTCGCTGCATCGGAAAAGATTATTTTTCGCTAAGTGATGGTGGCATTTCAATTTCCAAATCCTATTCAGTCAGGTATATCTGCTATTAATGTTATTCAATAGATCGATCGGCATGAGAACATCAAGAATCCTTTATTTTTCTGATGACGTGTTAACGATACTCCCACATTTGTTGCAAGTATATCGCCTGAAGAAAAATTTATCATAAGTATATAGTACGAATTTTAAGATCCGAGATCAGTAGTTTATAATTTGATATGAATATCTTATTTATTTCTTTCCCTGAAACTTTTAACAATTATCATTTTACTTTTATCCACTTTTACATAATTGCAAATACCAGTAACACATTAAAATTAATAACTTCCAGACGAAAAACTAGAATATATGTATATATATATATATATATATATATATATATATATATATATATATATATATATATATATATTTATAGTTTATTGTTTTTATATATAGTTTTTTGTTTCATTGTCCTCTTAAGGTAATATTTGAAAAAAAAATTAAATATGTTTAATCATTTATTACATACTTTTTAACATAAATTTGCTTTGTTTTTTTTACAACAAAAAACTTACACATTAATGCCTTTTAATGTCAAAGTTGAAATTATCAGTAGTTTTTCAAATCATAATACCTAACACATTTTAAATCATTTACGTCACATTAAGCATACGATTAATTGTTTTATTAAGTACACACTCTGACCACACACTGAAATAATTTTTGTCGTCAACAACACCCCTTAACGTGGGAATCATATCAATTAGTCGGTACGACGTTGCCACTTACATTTCTTGGCTGATGTGTGGATGATTAAAAAAAAACAACGTTCATTAGTTTATTTGTTAAATAATAACCAATTATTACTTGCTAAATATGCTTTTGTAATATTTGCTTAAGATGATAATTCTTATCCTCGCTTTTCAATTGGCGATTCAGTAAATAACTTTGCCAATGGAATTTTATTATTTAAATCACATCTAAAACACATTTACCATCGTCAAGAGATAACAAATTCTAAATAATATTTTTAGTATTTTAGTAAAATGAATATATCATTATTAAATATTCCTGTTATAATTGGATTGGGTGATCGATTTTTAAATCCAAAGCAGGAGTTCATATATTTTCTTTCTTCTTATGCATTCGCCGTATATATAATTATTGAAAAACGTTAAGATAATGGATTGAATGGAAATGTAAGTAATTAAAATTAGCCCTGGCATTTAAAAATGTTTTATGCATAAGACTTTATCGAAAAGTTCTCGAACTGACATAGAGACGGGATGGAGTATGATCAATTGACTATTAAAAGACGTTTTGCAAAGTTTCAAACTAGTTACCTGAGTTTAATTACATATTGTGACGATTAAGTAAAGCATATATGTTTTAACATATTTTTCAAAAATTGATAAAATTGAACTGAATTGATTAATAAACGATTCTCCCCTTGAGGTTAAAAAAGTTCACTGGGACGTCCAAAAACCGCTACGACTTATAAAATCGCCATAAAAATCAACAACGTAATATTAAATTATCACCGATTGAAGGTACGTAAACTTACTAACATTATGGATACTTCGATAGATCATGCCCACTAAATCTTACATTGTGTTTTGAATACGAAAAAGACAAAGCGTTAGTTTAAACAGCAGGTGGGACTAAATTAATTTGAGCCACAAAAACGAAAACGGTTTCATTTGCAGGAATCATAGCTACGGTTTTCTGAGATTCTCGTGGTGTTGTACTTATTCCTTGTAGTGTGCTCTCTACCTAACAAGAGCTAGAATTCTCTCCGGTAAAAGTGCACTTTCTTCACAATACTGCGACAGTATTCGCTACCTGTTCCTACAAAACTCTATTATCCAGGCTTCGAACTGCTACCACTTTCGTCGTATTTACTGGATTTAGCGATTACTTCTTCTTTATACACCTGAAAAAATGGCTGTGTGAAGATTCACTTCGAATAATGAGGTCACAGGTCAGAATAGGAATTATTCACTATAAGGTTTTGATAATAATCATAATTGTTGGATATTATTGTGCTCAGCTTGATAGACTAAACATGTCTTTGATTTAAAAACGTCGAAGACTGATTAATCGAAAAATGTGTTATTCTACAGCATGATAATTCCTTGATAATTCCATGACAAGTCTTTATGGTGCCAGAATAGCTCAAGAAAAAATCTAAGAGTTAGGTTGGGAACTACTTCAAACCTCATCATCTACTGTATTCTTCTAATGCTGCACCGTAAGATTATAATCTTTTTAAATCTATGGAACATTTGTATTATCGAAAAATATATCCTACTGTGATAGCGACTAAAACTGAACTCGAAGAATAATTTTTCAATAAAATCATTCTCATTTTACAAAAGGAGAATAGAAAGTTTGACAAAGAGATGGGCGAATATTGTTAATAAAGATGGAAATTATATTATATATTAAAACTGTTTTAACCTCTAAAATAAAGGACATATATTTTGTGATGTTTTTATTAGAATGATAATACGTTTTTTTTTTCACTTATACTCTAATAAAAATCTCCCATACTAGATATTTCTATCCTGTTAACCCCACTGTTATATTTTAAATTAACATAACATATCTTTCAAAAAAAATAACAATGTTTACTGTGAACCCTTGGCACAAATTTAGTTAAAAAAAGAATCAATCAATATAATGGAATATATGATTGGAAAAACATTTTCACCCCTGAATATACCTGGACCATCCTATATACATCCCCTAAACTTTAAATTATCCATGGCATAATTTGAATTAGCCTGGCAACCCCTATAATCCGCTCAGACGAACAAAAACTTTATCCCTAATAAAAAACGAGCAAAAGGGATATCAAGCTCATACCTGTTTTGAAAATAAAAATCCCATCTGATCCAATTAGGTTTTTTTGCAATTAGCTAATTTACAAGACCGCAATACAAACTTTATGTATCCATACTTTTGTTTTATAACGTACGTCGTCCAACATCGCTGACCGGAATAGCTCATAAATCCATTCTGATATTATGTAAACGATCGGTTGCCATGACGACAGCTTTCAAGATATGTTTGGTAGAGATCGTCAGTCACCGCATCGTCGTCGTTATCGAAAAGACTAAATATTCGAGAATAAAATCGATATATTCACCCAGTAAAAATAGTTAAGATATATTCAGCTATTGAAATATGAAATTTGCTTCCTATAATTATGTTCTCTATTTTGAAATATAACTGTTAGACTTAGTTGTATTTATAAATTGGGTGGTATTTTCGATGAATGGAAAATTGTATGAATGGATCTAAGGGTTTTGTAAATATAAGGCATTTTGTAAATATAAATCGTCCATAGTAACAAGCCTATCCTTCATTCATAATATACATGATTCATAACATCAGCTATCATTCTGATGAATGTCTCTTAAAGTCGAATTTCAGCCACAGTAAAATAGGCACTTTAAAAGTTTCATTAACGGTGTTCATCGTATATGTACATTTGGTACACACTTGGAGGAAACAATTTTATTTGTAGGATCATGGACTGTTAGAATAAGCTACTTTGTCATTAAATATTTATGGTAGTTAAATATTGGGTTGATGGAAAAGTTTATTTGAAGCTAGATAGCATTGCATCGCAAAACCGAAGTGTTATCTACCTCACATGTTTAAAATTTTGATTCAGGAATTTCAGGGAGTACTTGGAAAAAAAACGGAGTACTTGGAAAAGTGACCGTCATAAAACTCGAGAAATTCGAGGAATCAACCAGTCAATAGTGTCGTGGGCTTTCGTCAATTGGAACGATAAGCAGGATGAATGGGTGTAAAATGAGTTAATGAAGAAACTGCTAGCGATTCTCCATTAAGGCCCTATCAAATCGATGCAGTTTTAAAGCGGCTGATAAAAGGTGGCAAAACATGGATTGTGTAAAATAATGTTAAAGGCAAGGTATCATTGTGTAAACGCGGAGATGTCTATTAAACCAGCGCTAAATATATTTGATGCCATTAGCAGGCCATTTTAGGCACATTGCTTTATGGGTATTAACAGCAACCCGAAAATTGTTTTATTAACTCTCAGTGCTGTCTTTTTTCTTTTTTCCGATCGAGCACAGGAGTCGAACCCACTACCGCGCTGGCCTCGGCTCATCGCCTTAACCACTGCGACAAAGCCAGTTTAAATCAGAAGTGGATTTTGCAATGCATTTAGTGAGACTGAAAGGGAATCGTTTATTATGACATGTTACCTGAAAACCTGACTAATAATTTGGAGGCATACTGGTTGTAACTGAGTGAATTAAAGTGGGCATTTGAACAGAAGCAACCCAACATTGCCAACCCAACGCAAATCTTTACAATTTGAGTGGGATACTTTAGTCTATTCACATTACCCTGTCGACTACCATTTATTTAGATCCTTTCAACACACCTTGAATGGTAAACTTCCTTGGAGTACTTGAAAAACAATAACTCATTATATTTGAGTTGTGAATGTTGCGAATTACAAAAAATCCTTTTTATCAAAATCTAAAACAAATCATTTATAATTATTAAATATACACCATATTCACTGAATTTAATTCATGAATTCTGAATTCTGACTTCTCAATAATGATAAGAAAATACTTCACAGATGAGTTTTTGTATCTGAAAAGAAAATTGACCAAGCAGTAAGCATAGTTTTTTGGAGCTAACCAGGATATAATGACAATATCATCAATCGGATTACAATTGATTTCATCCGCAAAAAATAACTTTCAGATTCTTTAATAGTTACTTTACTTAACATATGGCGTTTAACTGTGCAATTCAAAAAATATATAGGGGAAGAGTGGCATGAAAGAGCCAAATTTTGAAAGAGCCACTATGATTGGCGCTGTGGTTTTCGAACGAATGATGCAGGAATTATAATTTTAAGTTGGCAACACTGGCCAGCTGTCACCCACAAACACTGGACAGTTCACCAATAACAAACGGCGTCGGTGCAACGTATTGAAGATTTTGTCGTTAAAAAGTAAGTTTTTTGAGTTTATTTGTTTTCTGACATCTACATTTACAAAAACAGCAATATCTTTGTATTATAATTTTATGGATACATTAGGCCTTTTAATAACACATATATTTTGCGGACAAAGCTTAGATTTTGTACTAATTTTCGAGGTTATGTTTTTGGAAGAAAACGTTTTGAATGAGCTGTGTCACGGTGTGATAAAAGACCTGGCTCATTCATGACAGTCTTTGGCAAGGCTTAATTTTCATTACAGACCTATATTTATTAAGTACATTAACAATTTAATAATTTTTTCAACCGACTTCAAATGAAAGAGGTTCTCAATTTGACTGAATTTCGTTTTTGTTTTTTATTGTGTGTATATTAAGGATGTTCTCGCCAAATGTAAACCGATCTTCAAAATTAATTTTTAATTTGAAATGTATTAGCTTAGCTTAATATAATTTCATTTAATGATAAATAAAACCATCTCTCAAGTTAAGAATATAGGGGCTGAAATGTTTTGTTTAGTCATTGAATTTTATCAATCTATAATAGAAGCATCTATAATAGAAGAAGCTGTTAGTGAAGTGATCGAGAAAGGACAGTCCACAAATAAAACTGCCCTTTTCTTTGATATTTCTAGAGCTTACTTAGCTCAGATTGTCGGGAAGGTAAAATCTTCTGGCAAATCATCCTACAAACATAATCCTAATATAGGTAATAAGCGTATTTTTACTATACAACAAGAGGTTTTACTAACAGATTATTTGAAAACTGCACCTAAAATGTGCCACGGGCTTACAAGACAACAAACCAAAAAACTTGTAACAAAAATAAAGGGAAGGAAAAGTGCAAAGTGCAAGCGAAGATTGGTTGAACGGATTTATGAGCTGACACAAAGAATTAGAATTTAGAAAACCTGAAAGTACTTCACCTTCCAGAGGAACTAGTTTTAACAAAACGAACGTAAGCATGTTTTTTGAAAAACTTACCAATGTTTATGCAAGATTAAATTTTCCGCCGCTCATGATATTTAACACAGACGAAACAGGCTGCAGCAGTGTAACTAATTCTCCTAAAGTTATTGCTGAAAGAGGTTTGAAACAAATCGGACAAGTGACATCAGATGAACGAGGAACTTTGGTGACAAGTTTGTTTTACATTAATGCTGTTGGTGGCTTTTTACCGACAATGTTTATTTTCCCACAGGTAAATTATAAAGATATTATGTTAGCATGGTCCACCAGGAGATCTTGGATTGGCAAATATTTCTGGATGGATGAATGAAGAATAATTTATTAAAGCTCTCAAATATTTTGTAGTGCATGTGAAGCCCTCAAAAGAAAATCCGGCATTGATCATTTTAGGCAATCCCAGTTCACATATTAACCTCAGAGTGGTTCAATTTGCTAGAGAAAACTCTATTGTCATAGTCATATTTCCACTACACTGTAGCCATAAGCTACAGCCTCTTGATATCACAGTATATGGACCCTCCAAAAGTAAGTATAAAATTGTTATAAATGAGTGATTGTTGTCAAATCCAAGTAAAACGGTGACCATTTACCAAGTTGTCAAAGATGCATATCTATCAGCTTTCAGTCCTCACAATATTACACAAGGTTTTCTCATAACCGGTATTTATTCCTTGAATTCGAAAGTATTTGGAGCAGAGGAGTTTCTATTATCCTTGGTGACTGATAGATCAGAACCATCTGTTGAAATCGATTCCAATAAGGAAAATGATAATAGCAACGTAACTGAAATCGAAGATTATTGTCAATTTCAAGAACTTCAGAGATAGAAACTATATCGTCAGATAAGTTAAGACCTTTTTTTATCTTCGCCTGCTTCGGCACCTATCGTTTCTGTCGCGGGTAAATCAGGGCAACTAGTTACATCACAACAAATAATTAGGCCATTTTTAAAGGCAGGTCCTACAGGGATACACCTGAGAAAAACAAGATAGTAGAAGAGGACGCAAACCAGTGAAGAAAGAATGTGAAGAAAATGACTACAAAAAATCTATAAAATTGCTTACTATGAAATCTAAAACAAATAATGATACAGACTCAGATACATCTGATTCGGAAGCTAATATAGTATTGTCAGAAGTAAAAAAGGTTTCAGTTAAAGATACAAATAAAAGAGGATGAGAACTGGATAATAATTGTATAGTGTGCAATGAAAATTATAGTAACAGCGATCAATAATAGTACCGGTACAAAATTTGTAATGATTGGGCACATGAATCCTGTGGCTTAAAAGGGAGATTGCATTATTTTTGCCAAAACATTTTTTAAGTTTTTTGAATTATTTATTTTTGTTTTTAATTTAGATTTTTCAAAAGGGAGATTGCATTATTTATGCTAAATCTGTTTTTAATTTTTTTGGATTATTTATTTTTGTTTTTAATTTAGATTCTTTATAAATGTGTTTGAATAACATTATAATAGTTCCTAAAAATACCATAGCTAGTTAGTTTGCAATGATTGATCTCAAACAGCCCACTTTGTGAGAGTGTTTTAGATTTAAGTAAATACTTTATCCAGAGTTTGTATTTTATAAAACATTTTATATACCTAATAATAAATATTTTTGTTAATTTACGTTGCAAGTCCTGTAATTAGAACTTGACCTTTTCAAAACTTTGGTGGGCTCTTTCAATGCCTATGTGTTTTGAAAGAGCCGAATTCTTTTTATAAATATTTAAAAGTCCAAGAATATTGTTGATTTTGGTAAATGTTTCATAACATTACGTACATAAAGGAATAAACTACTACTTGTGATACTAATTTTATTATTTACTTATTTCCTTTTGTGTTTTTTCCTTTTTTTTAACTGACTCTTTCATGCCACTCCTCCCCTATATTTGTCGAATTTGGTCGAATACCAAGAGCAGAAAGTTAAGGAATTATTGTTCTTAATTCTTAAATGGATGGGCTAACAAGATAGTGGAGTTTTGTTTATATAGTAATGTAGCAGAATAATATTTTGAATATACATTGATATTTTTGTTTGGCCTTGGAAACATAAAAACAGATATTGGACATATTTGATGTACTGATACCAAAAATACCTCCTTTTTTTGTAGCAAATTTAGCTTTTTATAGTATGATGATTTTGAGATTAACGAAATAATTCTATATTCAGATAGTAAAATATTTTTTTAACTAAATTTTAGATCTACTGAGTTGTTTTTCAGGTACTGCGTATTTCTCGTGATCTTAAATGCCAAACTCCCTATCTGTGTAATCCCAGCCCCCCACTATTTAATAATTTATTACTCACCGATAAGCGCTAGCGTCTACGTCCGAATTTCATAGTTTAGTTCCGCACTGAGTTTTCGTATGTGTTTCTGTCAATTTACGTTGAAATTTAATTAAATAATGAAAACATTTCAATGTTATTCATAGGTTATACCAGTATATGTAGGTGTGTGAATCATCCAGATGTTTTACGTTATATATGTTGAAAATATACTTTGAAATATCGTAGAAAAATCTATTTCTGACTTTGTGAAAATGATATCTGGTTTATTTTGACATTCAGTTATGGGATCAGTATAAATCTTTCGTCTTACATTTGGTGTATGCTGGATTGTTCCAGTCATCTGTTCCCGCCATTTTTTGTATTAAAATTTTTTGTTGATTCCTCAACTAATTTAAAGCCGTTTCGCCAGAAATCTCCGGGCCTGGACTCCAAGAAGTGGTTAAGCCATTTTTTTAGGTTCCCATCATTAGCGAAGGTTACGCCCCGCATTTGGTTGGACAGTGAGCGGAGGAGAATATAATCAGATGACGCAAAATCTGTACAGTACATCGAATTCAGACGAACATACGATTCGCCATCATTCAGGACCACTTTAATGATGTTTTCTGTGTGAGGTCGTGCATTGTCATGGAGCATGATTGGTTTTATTGATCGGGTCATTTGCAGTTAAATAATCTCATTTACATCGTCCAGTATTTTATAAATACAGGAGACCCTCCCAGTCCCATCAAACGCAGATTTGCTCTTCTTGGGAGGGGATCTTACTTAACTCTGGGCTTTGGCGCGTCTCCTGCGGGTATGTACTCTTTCCTGTGCTGCCTGTGGACGTCTGATGTCATAATTTCTTATCTCCCATGATGATTCTGTATAAAAAATGTTACTTGTGGCCGTGTGTTGCTCGGTGTCGAACGAGATTTTGTGCGACGATTTTCCTTGTCGTCGATTATTTTATGTGGCAACCAAGCTCCGACTTTTTGTGTAACATTTGACATATTTTGAAGATGTCGGAAGATTGTAGAAATACCGTTTATTTTTTCAGCCAATTCTCGGCATGTTTGACGGCCATCGTCTTTAAAAAGCATTTGAAGATGGTCGTCGTCGAAGTCGGAAGGTCGACCAAAGCGGGGCGTGTCGTCCAGGTCATTTTTGAAACCAATCTCGGATAGTCCAATCGGCTATAACAACCTCTTCATATACGGTACAAATGTTTCCAACTACTTCAGTAGCTTTTTTACCACGAGGAAAGGCAAAATATGGCAAATGTAGAAAATGAAATTTTTGCCGCCTGGAATATCCATTTCAAAAATCTGAAAGTTTAAACGCATTAGATTATTTTGTTTGAAGTTATGTTAAACCTTTGGTTGA
Organism: Cosmopolites sordidus; assembly: GCA_031761425.1. Lineage (NCBI taxonomy): Eukaryota > Metazoa > Arthropoda > Insecta > Coleoptera > Curculionidae > Cosmopolites > Cosmopolites sordidus. Next base: position 32,575 of record JARFXV010001889.1, on the reverse strand, counting down.
TGCCGATAAATCAGCAACTGCTGACACTGTGGAGGCCAACATGCCTCAATTAACAATTGCGAACATAAGACACCAATCGCTTGAAAATGTGGTCGGAAATAGGATTGACAGAATGCGCTTTGAAAGTAGTCGCGGAGAACATGTGTACGAAATTGTTTTCAAACATTAATATCATTCAATATTATTTCACATAAAATAAATAGTTTCAAGGCATCTAATTTGGTTGGTGTTTTATTTGAATTTAAAGTTCGGAAAAAGTACGGTTATCATCCTTTATATTAAATTTGCTCATATATAAATTACCTATATAGATTAGAATGAGATTGCATCTTTTCCATTGTCAGGAACTGCGGAGAGCTGAAATATTTTTATTTATGTCTAAGCGAGTGATATCTACGGAGAGGAGAGTTTTTGTATATATGACCCCGAGATTGTGGTTCACCCTGGTAGATTAAGACTCCACGCATACTACAAACTTTTGATTGGCCGATAGTTTGATAGGTCTTTTAATTCCAATGAAGACGTATGTAAGTGCGCACACTCAGAAGATTTAAAATGTGCGTGTGGATACAGTCTAATTCGACAAAAATATCTTATGATAATTTAGTCTGTCATGTGCGAGGGCCTTAAATATGCATCTATCATTTCCTCTGTCGCTTTGAAATATTTGTTATATAATAGTAAGGACAAATTAAATGTAACTCCAATCTATTAATAGCAGCAACAACAGTACTATGGAACTTCGTAATTCGAGTTAGCAGCAGCAGGAGTACAAACTCAACCCATGAGCCAATTTAATACATTTTTCCAAATGTGTGTTTTTTTTTAAATAAGCTTACCAAAATACTCAAGTGTCAAAAGAAAGGATTTAGTATCCAGTGACACAATAAATACTTCCAAGATGTTCTATAGATACCCATTTTTCTAAACGTGTTTTTCCGTGTTGCGACCATACCAACATAAGACTATAAGAGTACATTTTGATTCCAATACCAAATTTGGACGATTCTAAAGGATAAAAAAGATCAAAATGTCAACCTGTACAGTGAATAGATAGTTTCTTCTGAATAGATAGACTTCTTCTCTGGAAACCTTTCCTTTTTTATTTTATTTTAATTTGACTCTGCGCTAATTTAATAATTTGCGCTGAGTCATTGGAGAGTTATTGTCTTAATATATATATATATATATATATATATATATATATATATATATATATATATATATATATATATAATTATTATTAGGTGTGTATAGACTCGGTTGGATCACGCAAAGCATCCCGACTCATTTTCGAGAGTTCTTTCTGATCCTCCACACCTCTCTCATCCTTTCTCCGTGGATTCTCTTTCTCTCTTCCGTCCACTTTGTTCCTGATCTCCTCGAAACTTCGCTCTCTAATGCAATGTTCCACTTATGTGTTTTGAGTCTGTACGTTCTTCTATCCTCAATCTCTGTCGGACCCATTTGTGCCTTTCCCAGATCAGCTCTGACTTGTGTCCGAACTCCGAACTTCACAACTAGTAAAATCTCGGTAAAACCCATTAAGTACAGAAAGTCTATAATAGAAAGAACATAATAGAAAGGTGAATACCCTTATAAATAAAATATAAAAATATTTCTTCAGTTTCCAACAATTATACAATAGCATGGCACATCACAATCAATTTAATTTATAAGAATTTTACCATCTGCATCAACATTTTGTCTAAATTTTCAGCGATTTACTTAAATCGGTTGGGTGCAAGCAAGTCGAGTGCAAGCAAGCCACATGTTTAAAATACTGACTCTGAAATGTTGTGTGAACTACAGCAATATGACTAAGTATTCTTATAAATATTATGAGTAAACTAGAAAACATTTTGTTGCATGAATAATTTTGTTATAGATGTATTTTAAGATAAAGTTGACAACAGATAAGTGAACTATTGGTTCTATGTACTTTCAATTTCTACGTTATCCATTTAGCGAAGGGGTGTTGAAGACACCAAAATATATGTTGAATCTCTCTTGATTTAGTCAATCAGAATGTTTCGATCAGTTTTCCTTCTGATCTAGGATTTTAAATGATACAATTGTAGCTTTTTAATGTTTCAAAAGCGTCTCATTTAAAATTCTAGTATTTTCAAAATATTTAAAGGTACCAACTGCGGATTCCATTAACATTCTTTCTCAAGTAAATGCTAAACATAAGTACTATGGCTATGAGTTTATATTTTAATCCTATCTACTAATGCATGTTCAGTGATTCATTGAATAATTATGTTTAAAATTTTATAACATTAGAGTATTTTATTAAAATACCTACTCTGAACAACACCAAACCGAAATTGCCTGTCAAACAAACAAGCCATGTTATTAAACCGTTAAATTATTCGCGCCACATTTATGTGCGTGTATCTTTTCTAATTGAAAACTTTATTGGTAGGTGCATAAATGCCATTTCGATAAATTTTCTTTTATTAACTCTTTTTCGCAAGAAATGGGCATTTGTTAGTTTATTTAGGGAAAAATGTTTTTAACCAGGGAAAAGATTTTCAGTTTTTCCTAATTTTTCCTAATTTTTCAGTTTCGTATATTTTGGTGACATTAATAATTTCTAGTTGGCCTATGTTGAACTAAATTATTTTCACACAAAAAATACATAGAGAAGTACGACGTTATCTACGTATGTATAAAATAATGGCATTAAAAATATGTTGGGTAGAAAGAAATATGGTAAATTATAGGAAACACGAATAAATTAAAGTATATGATGTTTTTCAAATTATATAACACAAAAACTGATTATTGAATCATAATAATAAAACTAAATATTCAGTTGTTAGTGATATAAAGACTAGAACATTTCTGAAAAGGAGGAAGGTCCTCGTATACTTCCATGGTGATTTGTCAAACTATTGAGACACAGATTTTCATACTTGCGCGCAAACTCACACCTATACATCTCGAAAGTTATTTATATATATATATATATATATATATATATATATATATATATATATATATATATATATATATATATATATATGTATGGAAGAGCTTACGAAATAAACATGCTGTTGACATGATGAATGAATATATTATATATTGTATAATATTATATTAAGTTAAATTATCAATATTTCTCAAAAGACGGGCGTCATACACCATCCACGGCAATTTCTCTTTTAAAGCTCCTACCTTTAAACCATAAGCATTTTGTCGATACGTCGCGGAAGTCAGACAGGACGGGTTGCTTAGCAACGGCCGTACACAGCTTCAACGGAAGTGGCACTGCTAACGCGCCCTATCGGCAGGAAGATGTAACAGCGACAAGGCACGGGCCTCAAAAGCTTCCCGGAAGTTGGGCGCAAATTCCGAATATCGGACCGGTAGTGGGCCTATTATGTGAAATATTTGGCGATGTTTGATGATTTAGCGGGGTGTAAGGGAAGATTTATCTGGGTAAAAGTCCGACGATGAAGAAAATATCATTATATTCTCCCATACGTTATATAATTATATGCTACTGTCAATATATTGAATAATTATGTGATTCGTATTTTATCGCTGAATAAATCACAGTCGAAAATATTATACAAACAATTTTATGATTAAAAATCGATTTGTTGCCAGTATTCAAATTATATATACACAAAAACTATTTTCTGTTAAGTTATTAAAATTAATTATTAATTAATAAAACTGGGTGATAAGTAATTTACTAATTACATTCTGATACAGATTAGCAACTGATCATCTTGGATGTACTTATTTCTTGAAGCTGAGTTTTAATGATTTTGTACATCAATTGTAACCATTTTATAATAGGAAGTTTATTTATTCCTAGCATGGTATAATGTGTTGATATATTTTATCTTACGATTCATTGCAGCTATTCCATCAGATGCATATTTTAATTTCTTCTAATATTATGATTAATATAGATTGAGGTTATTTGTTAAGGGTTGTTCAATAAGAGTTTCACAAATTATAAATGAGGCAAAATGATAACTACAAGTGACAATCCGATAATTTTTATTTTATCTTGAAGAACAAATAGTGGCATTATCTATTGAAAATAATGTCTTTCAAATGCTCGCCTCGATTTCCTCTGGTGGAATGCATTCTGGATTCAATTTATAATTACTCGTTCACACGTATCGCGTGGTATATTTTAATGGCAGCCGGAATGTTTACTTCAAGCTCAAGAGTTGTTCGGAGTTGATTTCTGTAAACCAGAGATTTAACATAATTCCACAAAAATTATCCAAGGACGCGAGATCGCATGACTCTATGTGGTCAGTTGATATTTTCATTTCGCGAAAGAACGCCTAGTAAACTTGTCTTGCAATAAATCGATTGTCTGGTGAGATCTGTGAGAAATCTTGCCTGTTGTTGAAAGAAAACATTGTTTATATCCACATTTATCAGTTCAGGTCAAAGATATTCTGTCACTGTATTCCTATAGCATTCACAATTAATAATAAAATGATTCTCATCACCGCCTTCAAAAAAAATATAGTCCTATGACTCTTTCAGCATAAGAACCTAAATCCTGTAGTTATGTTTTTTTCCAAACCATTTATGCCAATAGTTCCCTTCGTCGCAAAAGTATATTTTTTCCCTAAAGTGGAGGTCACCTTCCAACATCGAATTTCTACACTCTGTTGAATGGTTCATCCTGTCAGCAGTATATGAGTTACATTTACATTTCAAACAGTGTTGCCGTTATTTTATATTAAAGTTTTGACACTCTTATTGGAAAACTCTTTATATAAGGAATTGGACTTTAGGGAGTGGTAACAGACACAAATCAAAACTATCAACGAAAATAAAGAAATACATATCTAATAACGGTTACTAGGGGAGTTGAAATATTATTTTCTACAATTAACTTCAATTCATCACCTGTGTTGTGTAGTCTGAAGGAGGGTGATGTTCATGACAGTGTAGCTTTGATAAAGAACCACTTTAAATTCATTAATATGAATGCAGGTTCAGGTTTGCGAACGATATATTCGAGAGCTTAAGGTTTTAAATATAACATAACACCATGACGCAAAACGTGCCTTTAATTGAAGAGAAACTAGAACTGAGCAAGAAAAACAAAATAAACTGGTAATAACTTGAAGCTTTTAAACATTAAAAATATCTCATGGGACGAGCTATGTCCAGATAAGCCATACAATATATGGATAATTACATTAATAGGTCGCTAATTTATTGAAACTTCAATAAATCAATAACTAAATAAATAACAGAAATCTATAAAATAGCAATATTAAAGTTAGGCACATCCGATTTCAACAAGAGGCAAACGTAGACTTAAATAACACACGATCAATCTAACGGAATTAATCTAATTAACACAACAGCTGCAGCAGATCGGTTAGAACCGATAGTACTAAAGCTATTTTGAGCTTAATAAGCAAATAATTATATAATGAACAAGAATTGAAATTCTTAAAGTAGAATAAGAGAGATAATTCTTAAATTAGTTTATACTATTCTTTGTGAAAGTCTTAATTACTAGGGTATAACAAAAGAATTTGAGGTTCAGTGCACTGCACTAGATATTCAGTGCACCCAGAAATTGTGCCTGCAGGTTATTTCTTGAAATATAGGCCGTTGTTTTTCATGACCTCAACCCATATTTGAGTTAGTAACTTTGTTCCTCTTCTGTACTACAATTAGTCTTTGAAGCTGAAAAACTCGAGCCAGTTTTTACCTTTCCGTAAGTCGTGCATTTTTTCTATCAAAAAGTGAGCCATGGTTCGGAACAAGTGATAATCCTTTAGAGTGAGATTAAGGCACTATGTTGGGCTATGTCCAATTCGTTAACTATGTTCGCTATGTCCATAGTTTCGGGCACTATGTCCAATTCGTTAATATCCAATTCGTTAATGTTCAATTCGTTAATGTCCAATTCGTTAATGTCCAATTCGTTAATGTCCAATTCATTAATGTCCAATTCGTTCCATAGTCGAATTCGCTAATTTTTGAGTTGATCAGATGGGAACTGTATAGTGTATGGTTTTGCGTTGTTTTGTTGCAGGAGGATTTTTTTTACCTTTTTTTTACACTTGACCAAAGCTGAATATTTTTCGGCTAGAACAGCGTATACTCTCTCAGGTTGATCTGAGTAAAGCTCAGAGAACTTATCACTCTACCATCAGGAATCAACGCAAAATATATTATTTCTTGAAAATTGCACCAAAATCGTCAAGTCCTCTCTCCGTCTCTCGGAATGTTTGGAGTCCAAAAAGTAGCGAAGTAGAGGGGGAAGGCTTGATATGACGCCTTCCCCCTCTACCACGTCTGGCGTACGACAAAAAGCGTATGTCCTACATAAGATTGTCACCTGATATGAAAAGTGGGTCCTCTATGATAATCAAAAGAGATGAAAATCGTATGTTAACTTTGGTGCACCATCAACCGGTACAGCATAACTAAACATCCACGTCAAAAACGCGTTGATTCATATTATGAGCTGCTCTAATCGTAGCAATAGTAGCAGACACTGATTTGTGTCAGTGATACTCTGAACGATAAAAGATCTTATTCTGGTAAAGGAAGATGAGAAGATATTTTACTTCACGACAGTGCACTTACAGCAAAATAAACTGTGGAAATGATTAACCAGTTAGGCTGAGATCCCGATCCCGATCTGAGATCCCGATCCCGCAATATGACCTAGTTGATTGCTGCTTCACATCTCATGGAAAGTCGACAAAATGTCTCAGTGACTTTGTCAGATCAAAACCACAACGTTTTTTTTGATCAGGAATTCGTCAGTTGTTGGAAAGATGGCAACAGTGTATAGAAAGTACGAGAGGTAATTGGGAAGATTAAGATGTATTACTTTTCTTATAAATAAATTTGAAATGTCAAAAAAGCCGACAATTAAGTTGCGGACCTAGAAGTTGGAGACGGATGTTTACCTAGTGTTGGGAATAGTGAGATATTTCAAAACCATGTGTGTAAAATTGATTTATTATTTTGGTGTCAAAAAATTACAATGTATCAATTACCTTCAAAAGAAATTTGAAAATAAAAGAACAACTTTTAATAAAACTAATAAGCAGTAGTTCCTCTATGGGTCTATATGCATGCCTATACGCGATTTGGCATGCAGTCGATTAAGTGATCAATTTGGGCTTGTGGAATTTGCTCCCATCCATCACGAGCAGCATCTTTCAATTCTCGCAGAGTAAGAGGAGGATTGTTTCGTTTCTTGATGCGTGTTTTCAGAATGTCCCAAGCATGTTCAATGACATTCATGCCATTTGCTGATCACTCTAACTTGGTTATTTCCTTCTCTTCAAGAAAATTTTGTATTGCTGCTGTTCGATGACAAGGCGCGTTGTCATCGATGAAAACAAATCTGGCGCCCACTGCGCCTCGGACCAGACCCACAACAGAATTTAAAACTTCTTTGATGTACACAGCACCAGTGACTCTTCTCTCCAGGACCTGTAGAGGTGCCCGTTTACCATCCCAAAACATCACGCTCCAACTTTCAAATGAGATACTTGGTTGAGATGTTTCTGTCGGGGGGTGTCGCCGGGAGCTCTTCAAACTAATGTTCTTCGTGAATCAGAAACTAAGCCAATTACTCGTCTCATCGGAGAATATCATGTTATTCCAGTTAGGACTATGATCCACCATTTTTGGAACCTATTGCAATCTTAATTTTTTTTGTTGAAGGGTTAGTGTGGAATCACGTACAGATCCCCTGCGATGCAAATTTACCCCTTTCAGTCTGCGTGTTATCGTTTGTCGTGAAACATTTACCACTTCAAGCCTAAAAAGCTCCTTTGATATACCACTTGTAAATTAGAGATGACTTTTTTGGGCTATCATTGATATTTGCGGGTCTTCTGTAGCTGTTGTACATCATTTTCAATCACTTCTGGGGCGATCCTTTTCAACATTGGTGTCTTGAAATTTTTGATGAATATTAGATACAGCACTTTGGAAAATACCTACAATTTCCGCGATATTACTTTGATTAAAACCTTACTGTAAAAAAGCCATTACTCCCAATCTGTTAAAATGAAATATCATGTTTCTAGGCATTTTTGAACAGATTGATTGAAAATTGAAAAATAACTAAAATAATGTGGAAATATCCATATTAACGGAATGGGCAAAAATCGAAAAACCTGTGTTATCAACAAAACAATGCTTTTGTTATTTTTATTTAAAAACGGTCTAGAACAAATATCCATCACAATTTTTAGAGTATCGTAGGCGTATATATCCTATTTGTAAAATTTACAGTTTGATATATGATATATAAATCTTTTTTAGTAGTCATCCACTTTGATGCGGTGCCTCAGGTAAAAATCCAGTGGTATGGCAACTAAGGCTATGTTTAAATATTTGTGAACATTTCTAGATAAACGTAAAAAGACCCACAAGAAATCGCTCCTTGGTCATGCCAGTTACTAGTCTGGATATATCAGATGCTTTCTAAGAAGTCTTTTATGTTGGTCAGCCATTCACTAGGTTGCTTGAGAAATTAAAGTGTATCAGAAACCAAGGATTGATAACCGAAGGAGTGATGAGTGGGGTTTATCGATTGCTGATGAGTATGGTCCAAGCTAACTTCATACTGTTGGCCTAGTCGTTAAATAGCCGGAAATGATGATGAGGTTATATCTAAAAATCTTTATCTTTATTTTTTTCTGGATTTGGATTTTTCTGGATCTGGATTTTGGATGAACAATTGAAGTAATTGCTCCATTTATTCAAAATTTCAAAAGGAGATTTAGAAAGACGAACCACATTAAAGCCATATCCACCTAAAACATTTCATCGAATTGTTAATTTTGCTAGCGAATATAGTTCTTTGAAGTTAGACGGAAAATCAGTTTTCCCATTCCCAATTCGATTTGCAAGTTATATAACACTCCATTTGACGTCCGGCCTTCGAAAATGCCATTAGCGATCGTGTTGCCATAATAAAGTTAGGTGGGTTCGTTGCGGCCGACGAAGCCATTGACAGAACATTCGCTGGACAGCATTGTCATTGCAGATGGTGGATCACTCTATGCGAATTGCGAAAGAGCAATTAATTGTTTGCGAGAAATGCAGATAATTTGTGAGTTGTGTGACGCTTAATCTTTCTGAAATATGTATATATAATATATATATATATATATATATATATATATATATATATATATATATATATATATATATATATATATATATATATATATACCCGAATGAGTTTTCCACATTGCAGTCTTACAATAAACGGTGCTATAGAAACAAATATAATAGTTCAAAATTAAAGGTTTATATCACAGGCGCAGTTCGCAGTTGCATAGCATTTATCGCATCTCGGGCTCTCCGCGGCTCCCCATTGAGCCAGGTTCTGGTTGCAGATTTTGTAACCCGTTCGAATTCTATTTAGGTTACACAACAGTCTTCCAGGGAGTGTGAATCCTGCCGCCTTGGTTGTTGGATCCTGTACCAGATGGGAGTTTGTGCTGTCTCGTTCTCTCCATTGTGATACCCAGTATTCATTGCAGTTGCAGTCTATCAGCTGGCTGGCGATTACCGCGAGTGTGTGTCTGAACTTCTTTGTTAATGGTGAAGAACAGCGTAGGTATGAATAGGAAGAGTAGGGTTGGCATTGCATTTTTCGATCTGTGACTTTAGGGCAGCGAGGAGTCTGCGATGCCTCTCAGAGCGGGCAACCATCGAGGCATTGGTTTGTAAGGTTCCAGATATAATTTGCATGGCCCGGCTCAGCTTGACTGTAGAAGCTATTAACCTAGACAGATGCACAGTATTCTGCTATAAAGTGTACTAGAGCCAATGTGCCAGTTCTAAGGGCCTCAACAATGACTCCTCACAACGTGTTAGCAAGCTTCTGGATTACGTTGGTTCTAATTTTAACCTTCGCAGATAGACTCTTCACCGTGACATCCGTGTACATGAATTTTTGAGCTGCCGTTGTTGCTAAATCCAACATGTAGATGTTGAATAGCAAGGATGTTAGAACAGAGCCTTGAGATAGGTCATTTTTTAGAGTGGAAAAGGTGTTCGCCTTCCTATATAGATGTACTTGGATAAGTCCATCGTTCAGCGTTTCGTTTATCAGTTGTAGGAAATCTTTGCAGGGAATTAGTTGGTACAGCTTCAGAAGTAAGCCCTCTCTCCACGTCGTGTCTGAAATAAATAATTCCTGCAAATCTTAGTTTTCCTTTTGTCATGTCATCTTGTCATCTCATATACAATTTCCCTGTGATATTATATTTTTATATGCCAATTTTACATGATATCATTTTAGTTCTACATGACAATGATATACACAATTGATAAAAAAATAGATTTATTTTAAAAATAGAGTAGAGCAGCGAACCATGGAATTTTCATTCAATATCAAAATTGCCGCGCGTTCTCAGGTAGGGGTGCAAATATGTTCAGTGTATTTGCAGCATCATAGTATCAGTATGAGATATTACAAAAATAATGAATGTAGGTGTGTAAATAAAGTAATGAGAATGGTGTTTGACCAGGCATAATAGTTAGCTTTCTCGCTGGATGCAAGCCAACATCTAATGTATTTCAGTACTTGGAACTCCCTAGAGTCACTTTGTAGTTCGTAGCATTTCATTTCATGAATTGTAATTTTCTAGCGCGTTCTGTAAATGACTAACAACAATTTCGATCAAAGGTGCGCTATCAAGTTCATTTTCAATCCGTACCAAAAAGTCAAGATATGTATTTCTCTTTTTGTCCCTTTAATTCTGCGAAAGATCTTTCCGAAGCATTTTCTTTGTCCACAATTCATTAGTAAAAATTTGATGAATCAAAATTTGAATCATCAGAATGAACAAAATCCTCGATTTTGTGAACATTTTCAGTACTTCTTTCATTTGAAGAAAAATCTGATCGATTGTGCCTAAGTTGTTGAGTCGTTGTTCAAAATAGTTGCTACTCGTTTTCAGATCTCACTACCAAAATCCGGTGTACGAAAAGAATTTCTACAGACCAGCAAGTGACTGTAGGGAGGTCAAATTCGTGCTGAAGATGCATCAGATGCTGAAGTCTTTCATCCAAAGGGAACGCCAACAATGTTATCAGATCAAACGTTACGTTATCAATCTCATTACTTTATTTAATTTTTAACATTATAGTTACTTTCGTATAATAATAAGGAAAATTGGAGCTGCATACTCCAGTTCTTAAGCATACAGTATACGAAATATATACCTAAAATATCATGTATAATCCTACATATGTAAAATAAACAAAACTGGATAAATACATTAAATAGGAAAATAATTGAAAAATAACACTAGGGCCGTAATCGGCCATATGGTGCCGCAAAGGGGCCAGATTGCGTATCGTAGTTACATATTATTTTACATTACATATTGTATATGTATATGACACATGTGACAGTAATTATGATTGTATGCTATCTCCAAAAATACACATTTCCATATTCGAGTAGGTAAAAATGTTTTATTATTAATTTTTTATTAAAGTATTTAAGGGATAAATAAATTATATTTAAGTGAGAACCCACTAGCCAATCCAATGTTTCCATATTCATTCTTTTAGAACTAAAGAATTCCTTTTTGATTTATTCTCTTGCTCGAGTAAATTTCTTACAAAAGAAATCTCCCGTAGATACAGACAACATATATGCAAATAAAGCGTTTGCTTTCAGATATGAAAATTGTCTTCAACGCCTCAATAAAAGGGGATTTTAACAATTCACTGAATATCTATGTTTTTCTGATCTTTATCGCTACTTGACGAATTTATATCCATACCCTATTGAGTTTTATTTTTGTTCGTTTTTTTTTATTGAGAAAGAAAGAAGTTCACGTTTTTAGAGAGCTTGTCTATATACCCATATTAAACCCATTGAAGTAAAAAAGGAGTTATAAATGAACCGTTACTTCTTTTTGCCGCTTGACTTTGTTCTTTCCGATTTTCTTTTAATATAGTAAGCAAATAGACCTCTTTTTCGCTGTGAAAAATTTACGACAATTTTTTTTTGATCGAGAGTATTGAGAATGAAAAATTTATTTTTGAGTGGAAATATATTTTATACTGAATAATCCAAAGACCAAAGTTCAGATAAAGATTTAAATAAAATATACTTTCGTAAATTTAACCGACGATTTTTATATCATTTGGAACAAAAATATTCCTTATAACAAGTGTTAAAAACTTAAGGGTTCCCAAGAAAAAAAAATCAAAATTTTTAAATTAGCAATCGAAAAGCTATGATAAGATTTATCATTTTAAACAAATATGAGTAAAAGCATTTTTGGCAAATATTAATTTGTTATTGCGTAGTGAAAAAACTACAAATAAACTGAACAACATTATTAGTAATTTTTTTTAATTAAGTATCACGTCGGTCGCAAACCAACCGCAAATAATAATATTTCAATACTGCGACAAAAACTACTTCAGTATATGTCAGTGCATGCATTTAACTTCAATTTAAAACGAAAAATCTATTGTGTAAATTGTGTAAATTCCGAAAATGCTAAGCGTATTTACAGCCAACAGTCTAGAAAAATCACTTGCAGCTTGGCAAATATTTGTCCAAGTTTCTCAAAGAATTTTGCATAGTAATGCGGTTCCAAAATTTCCAAGATTGTGGATAGTAGCGAGAAAATGGTACGATCGAAAATGGCGATGTAAAACAAATTTTACATCTTGTTCAAGAATATTTTACCTGAAGTACTAAAACTATTGTGCCACAAATTAAAATTTCCCATTGGATTGTACATAGAATACTAAAAGAGCAATTACTCTACCCTTATCAGGTACAAAGGCTACAAGTAGTGTTACCCTCTGATTTTTCACATAGGCAAAATATTGTGAATGGTTTATTGGTTAGAACCAAAGGAATCCAAATTTTTATCAACCGACAATTTTTTTTTCATGAACAATGGAAACATTAGGGTGTTTTTCAAAAAGACGTAAATGGTTTAAAACGTGTTATGATGTAAAAAAAAGTGCTATTAATTTCAACTTTGACATTAAACGACAATAATGCAAGTTTTAGCATAAATATTTTACATTTTATGTTCAAATAATATCTTAAGAAGTCAATGAAATAAAAGGCTGAATTCAGTCCGATCGAAATATACACAATTGCTAATTGTTAACCCTACAAAACGAGTCAGCTACAAAACGAGTCAGATCTGTTTTTAGAAAACTCGACAAATTTAAACTTTTTAGTCCTTATATTTTTAATGTTTAAAGGGTTTTTAGGGTTTAAAATGATAAACAATTAATTAAACAACATTAGGTATTTTATTTTGTATTTATAAATTAAAATAATTGAAGTTAAATAAAACCTATTTATATATTACACAAAAGTGCCAGTGGCACCAAAATATACCAGTGGCAGCTCGTGAGGGAGGGCGTTGGAGCGTGGCGTCGATTGTCTTCTCGCATTATGATCGATGTTAATAGGCAGAAGGCATCTATCAGTTTGTTGTTTACTGATATTTGTTGTTTCATAATTAAGTTCCAGTGGCGGCTCGTGAGGGAGGACGTTGGGGCGTCGCTCCTCCAGCATTTATCATAGTAAACAATTTTTCAGCAAGCACATACAGAGCAACACACATATTTTATTTCCGTTCAGTTTCATTCCTTTACCTAATTTTAAGATCCATCCATTATTAAAAATTAACATCTCCAAATGTAGAAGAACGTCTGTCGACCCATCACATCAAATACGGTGGATAAGAATTTAATTCTGTGACCACAATTTTTACATCATTGGTCGGACGTTTATCTTCAGCGACCGTACACCATGTCCTCTTTTCTCGTCGTCTGCGTAACATGTTTTGTTGGTTGCCAGAATTCAGGAGTTAACGGCTTTCTAAAACATGCGATTTGGACGTAGATTCCCTACGACCGAGCGTATTGGTAATTAGTTTTAAACGCTGATGATCTGACGGGTACGGAGCGTTTAATATGTCTCGCGTCGTGTATTTCGATCGCCTCGCAAATACTTGTTTTGATTTAGGATTTGCTACGTATGTACGCACTGAGTAGTACTTTTCAAATAAAATAATCAACTTTTAACATGAAAGTGTCTGATTTAAAACAGTTAATAATGAATAATTTAAGTTTTTTTTCGAACATTTTCGAATTTTTTCTACTGATTTGCAGTTGCAATAAACTGTTTGAATGATTTACCCTTTGGACAACGGTAAGTACGTACTTATTCATTCCTTTATCTGCGTACGAAGTACAACCCACCCTCCAGTGTCTTTGTAAGTAATAACAATATAAAATTTTAACGTTTTCCTGGTCCACCTCCTGTATAATGTTTCAATAGCACGAAAAGTAAATGGCAGGAGGGGGAAAGCAAAAAAAGTCTTCAGCAGTACTATTTTCTTCTACGCCCTCCTACTTTAAAAACCCACAAGCCACCTCTGGAATACACCATGATTACTAATAATTTATTATTGAAATTAGATTATAGCTTTGGCAAACAACAAAAAATAAAAGGATTTAAAAGATATCATTATTATTAATAAGATATGATTATTATCGTTATGATTTAATACATCTCATTCCACAATGTTCCAAGCAAAGTGGATTCTTGCATACGTGACATTTGTATTTTGTGAGGCGCCTCCTTTTATCTGATTTGCAGGGTAAACTGTCAAACTTTTTTGGCTCTTTGTTTGTACTTCATTCGAACTAGGGGTATCTTTGTCATCATAATGTTTTTTAGACGTTCCGAAATCTGCGTAGGCAGTCCAGTATTATCTTATCGTCTCCTTCGCCTATGCAGATGGTCTTGCATACGTGAAATCGCAAGTTGGCGTAAAAGTGTTCTGCTGTTCTTCACTTTATTTTTATTGCCCGTAAACAAAATTTGAGCATTAATGCTTGCCGTGTTCAACATCGAGAAAAAAACTACTATAGGCCAACATTCTGTAGCCTTAGAAACATCATGTGTTGACATATGTGATCTACAATATCTAATCCGCATTTTGTTTGATTGTAAAATGTTATTATTTCAGGTTTTTATTTTTGGTCGCCTGTCGTCTCATCAATTTTGCTTTCAAAATGTGTAGTTGACAAAATATATACGTTACTCTTTGGTAGGGGTGTATGAGGTTGTGTCCTGAAATTCAAAGATGGAAGATTTGACTTCTCTATTTTTTCTTTTGAAAACCAGTGGTATCTGAGGTTTAATAGATTTCAATGTTACAACCAATGACAACTTTTTAGAATTCAATTCACTAATGAGATTGTGGCATTGAACCAATTGTCAATAGTTAAATTCTTACTAGAATTTTCTATGAGACGAACTAAATGTTTCACAACTTCAAATGGTGAGTTGTTCAAACTAAAGGGCCCTTCTGGCTGGTTTCCCGCGTAAATTTCCATATTGTATGTATAGGGAATCCTGGCATCAGTAAGAAAATTATTTTGATTCTATACTTCGCAGGTTTTTTTAGAATTTTATTTCCGAAAAAATCATCTACTCCTAAAGGCAACCAACATTTCTTTAATCGTAACATTTTCTCCTAGACTATAATATTTTTTACCATAATCAATGCAATATTCGAACTATACTCTAATAGGTGCAAGTAGGTCGTATGGTCTCCTATCTTGCCTTGTTTCATGGTCATCAAAACGTAGACAATAAAGTAAATATCTGAATCGCCTTATGCCCATAGTTAGTCTGAAAAGTTCAACCCCATCACCATTTATACTATAAAATTCCTCTAGATTTAGATCTGATGCTTTATACACACGAAACAAGGCGAAGTGCAAAAGTCCAATAAAGGCTTTTATTTTAACTAAATCAATTTGTTTCGCATTTCTTGGCCTCGAAAATTTGTCACAAATATTCTCGGCCTCGAAAATATGTCACATGTATTAGTCTATTTATTAGTACATTTTACTATTATATTCAAAATTTTGCTATCAAACAAGAGACCAAGCATTCAGAACAGAATTCACATTTATAGTAGCATCTTTCACCCCAGGAAGGTGCATAAGAATGTTTTGATCCTTGCCTTAATCCTTGTCTCCTTGTCCTTGTCTCCTTGGTTAATTTTATGCCGTTTTTTCTTCCACTTCTATGTATTTATAATTTTTTTGTTTCTAATTTGGTGAGCAAGATAATAGTTCTCATCCTCATCTAGATCTAGTTCTCATCCCCACTCTTATTTATCACTTTGTACAATATTTTCTTCCTCACAAACATCTTCATCTGTATCAGTATCTTCGTCGCTACGATCTGAAATTTCCTCATCTTGGTCGTTCAGCATGCGAATGATCTTATCTACATGAGCTTCATTTTCCATAGAGAACACTTTTTCTTCCATAGTAAGTAATCTAGAAAAAAAAATGGTTAAAAGTTAAGAAAATGTCTATAAGTTTTAATCTGTTTCCCACAAAATGGTTGCATTTTGGGTACACGTTTTTGAAAACATTTTGTTTAAAATGATGTAAAGTATATTGGTTAAATTTACGAAAGTACTTTCCTTTATGTATTTTTAATACTTATATATACTATATATACCTATATTTTAATTAGTAGCGTACGACTATGACTAAACACACTAATAAGCAGTGCCTTTGCCCGAGCTCAGGCAAAAATCCGCTTTCTACCGAACAACATTTTCACATAATTGGCCACTAATTTTTTGAAGATGCTAATGAAAATCCATGTTTGTTACATTATCCGCTATGTTCACGTGACGAGAGCAAGGTTAAAAGATTATTCGTGCCTTTAGGACAAGGGTCGCCAATCTTTTAAGTAGCTCAATGTGTTGAAGTAGCTCAATGTGTTGAGCTACTTTAATACTATTCAGATAGAGAGATCTATGTAAACTGAAATTGAAACGCTCAAGATCAATTGATATTTTGCACAGTAAACACTGGTTTTGGTTCAATTCTTCTATTGGAACCTTTGGTGTGAAACACTAAACTTGAAGAGATTTACCACTAAACACCAAAAGGCTTTTTTGAACTGCTCGACGCACGTTTCGCTAACCATGTTAGCATCATCAGGAGATGATTTAATCTATTAGATTAAATAATAATTTATGATTAAATAAAATTTATGATAATTTATGATTTAGTCTATTACATTAAATAATAATTAGATTAAATCATCTACTGATGATGCTAATCTGCTTAGCGAAACGTGCGCCGAGCAGTTCAAAAAAGCGTTTTGGAGTTTAGTGGTAAATCTCTTCAAGTTTACTGGTTTTGGTATCTTTCTTTAAGTCTCGGTTACTAAACACTCCTCTCATTAGTCATCCAAAATTGGCTCAGTAAACTTTATTCTATACATAACCTGTTTTTGCATGTCGGCAGAGTAGGACTTCCGAATGCGTGTAGTATGGTACTTCTTCCAGTGGTTATGTACAGGTTATATTATTATTTTTATGTTAAGCTTAAGTAAAATTAGTTAAGTGGTCATGTAGTTACTGAGGTGCAATTAAGATTGAAAGAATATTCTACGAAGAGACGAAAGTCTCCTTTCAGACATTATCTAAACGATGGATTTCTTCTCTAATATGGTATATTTCAAAAATTTTTGATTGATTGATTAACTCTATTCGTTACAATATACAATTGTTTAATATTTGGAATAGAACATAGTGCCGGTATATTAAACCAAAATTACAATTATTCATTCTTCTTACATTTATTATACATACATTTATTTAATATTTTACATACTACATTTATTGACTTTAAGAACATTGCTTATTTCATCTCCAATTCAATTTCAAACCAGAAGAACGATGGTTTATAATACAATGATACGGTAAAATAAATAGTATAACCTGGTTACTAACAGAGTGTTGTAAGATTTCAGACTATTAAAAATCATCCACATAAATCCCCACAAGGGTGCGAACCTAGATTAAACTGGCATAAAATTAAACTGAAAAATTTTCCTGGCAAATTTACTGAAAAATGAGACAGGGGTACATTCCGAATTAGAGGTTTTCTGTTATTGTAGTATTCGACGCTTTTTACATAGTGTGGGCCGATATTGAGATATGAAATTTGAATTACAGTTAAGCCTTAATACCTTATGGTTTCTAGTTGATTTATTCAATTAGATAAACTAGTCGGTAATGTTGATAGACAAATCTCAATATATGTAGACTTGAAATCAAATTGTTGATCTACTAACGTGATTGATATTGAATCAGTTTCAATGACTGATATCAAGATACTACCATCGTTCGTGTGTATCTGAAGGGTCAAAAATACTCTGAAAGTGACAATAAATAATATTTATTTTTATATAAATGTGGGCTCTGTAACAAATATAGGTTTTTGATGCCAACTTTCAATGCACCAACCTTCAAGCGTTATGTGTCAACATTTCATGAGAATTTATCTACTCGTTTCTGAGTTATTGTGCTGTAAGTGACACTATTTGTGTTATTTTTGAATATATTGTTTTGCTTCGTTGGAGCAAAAAGCAAAACAATAGCTTGATAAACATTACCTGGACACTGCCCTAGGTTTTTTGGTCCATCTACTGTACTCTTTCGACATTGGGCCCTCCAAGTATTATTTACTTAAGTCGTTTCAAAATAGTTCTTCTTTTAAACTCTCAGAACATCTATGTGCGCCAGATCATGCAGCTACCAGACAGGTGCAGAAAGGTCGTAGAACAAGAATGGGATATATAGATTAAATGTAATTTTCAGTATATAAACTTTTTCTCGAAGGATATATCATTCTGAAATCATTATACAAAGTTGGTAGTGTGCGAGATTACCAGTTATGTCAGAACTAAAGCCTGTTTGTTAGTTAAATGAACCATGATTATATAAAGGATGCAGAAATAATTGACATACTTATTAAGCGCTCCTTATAATACTTTTAAATGAAGAGATTAAAAGTCAAGTTATTTTATCTGTGCTATTGGGAAGTGTTCCATTTAAAAAACGAAACTGACCTGTACAGCTAATTGGTACGGATTATGAATGAGAGTATGGATTAATACTGAAATCTATCCATCTAAATTTACATTGTTATCTTCTAATAATCCAGTCGTCAAAATATCTCTTTTCATTTCAATCAGCTTATTCTGGAAATATTGGTTTTATGGCTTTAATGGACTGAAAAACCTTTTTACAAAGTGGTACTTTGAGTTTGAGGAAAAAAGCCGCATCAGGCCATATCTGGTGAATACAGTACTCGGTTATGTCGTTTGTTTAGTTTTTGGTCAAAAATTTCTGTTCAGGTATCATTCGTGAACCAATCGAGCCTTTTTCGTGGAATATCTCTCTCAAATGTCTCAAAACGTCCTAATAAAAATATTGTTTGTTGACCGTTTGCCTAAAAAACCTGCTCCTAAAACCTGCTCCCTGCTCCTTGCTCCTTAAAAGGAATTCCTAGTGGACAACATTATAATGGCCAAGGAAAACAGGCAACGTGACTGATTTTTGAACGAATTTATGGAGTTTTTTTTTTGTTTCGGGTCCTTTTCCTTATCAAATATGTTTTTGTATATCAAGTTCATAAACCCACGTCTCAACATACGTTATAATGAAGTCAAGCATGTTTTCACAAATCTGTTAGAGTTGCTCTTTTTGCAGAAAATTCAACTTCTTTAGGACAAACCTTGTCGCGATATGTCTCATGCCTAAAATATGAACTAAAATCGTACGAGCGGATTGTATGAGACGTTTAAACCTTTAGTTGGAATATTGTTTTATTTCAAACCAAATTCAACCTTTAGTTGGAATTAGTTATTAGTTTGCTTCGTCGGAGCAAAAAGCAAGACAATAGTTTAGTAGTACATTTAGTAGTAATAGTTAGACAATAGTACTTCGGACTCAAATCGTAAGTTAGCTTAGTGGATAGCAGCTGGTGAAAGCCGTCCAAAGCGACCAAAAACACAACTCTTGGCAGGCAAGTTTATGGCCTCTATATTTTGGGTGCGCATGGTATATTGTTCATCAATTATCTCGAGAAAGATAAAACTATCAATAGCGAATATTACATAGCGTTATTGGTGTGTTTCATAAAAGGCTCCAAATCAACAAAGAAGTGCTGCTTCACCAAGACAATGCACCGGGTCACAAATCGTTGACAACGATGGCTAAATTGCAAGAGTTGCACTTCAAATTGCTTTCTCATCCATCGTATTCTCCAGATCTGAGCCTCAGCTACTATTTTTTATTTTCACGTCCCAAAAAAATTCTCGCTGAAGACATTTCTCTTCGATGAAAATATAATTGCCGAAACTGAAGGATATTTTGAAGGCAAAGAGAAATCATTCTATAAAAAAAGTGATTTGTTTTTCGAAACTAAAATGGCAAAATTTAGAACCTAATAACAAGATAGTGAGCAAGATAATAGTTCTCATCCTCATCTAGATCTAGTTCTCATCCCCACTCTTATTTATCACTTTGTACAATATTTTCTTCCTCACAAACATCTTCATCTGTATCAGTATCGTCAATATCTAATATCACTTCGTTGGAGCAAAAAGCAAAACAATAGCTTGATAAACATTACCTGGACACTGCCCTAGGTTTTTTGGTCCATCTACTGTACTCTTTCGACATTGGGCCCTCCAAGTATTATTTACTTAAGTCGTTTCAAAATAGTTCTTCTTTTAAACTCTCAGAACATCTATGTGCGCCAGATCATGCAGCTACCAGACAGGTGCAGAAAGGTCGTAGAACAAGAATGGGATATATAGATTAAATGTAATTTTCAGTATATAAACTTTTTCTCGAAGGATATATCATTCTGAAATCATTATACAAAGTTGGTAGTGTGCGAGATTACCAGTTATGTCAGAACTAAAGCCTGTTTGTTAGTTAAATGAACCATGATTATATAAAGGATGCAGAAATAATTGAAATACTTATTAAGCGCTCCTTATAATACTTTTAAATGAAGAGATTAAAAGTCAAGTTATTTTATCTGTGCTATTGGGAAGTGTTCCATTTAAAAAACGAAACTGACCTGTACAGCTAATTGGTACGGATTATGAATGAGAGTATGGATTAATACTGAAATCTATCCATCTAAATTTACATTGTTATCTTCTAATAATCCAGTCGTCAAAATATCTCTTTTCATCTCAATCAGCTTATTCTGGAAATATTGGTTTTATGGCTTTAATGGACTGAAAAACCTTTTTACAAAGTGGTACTTTGAGTTTGAGGAAAAAAAGCCGCATCAGGCCATATCTGGTGAATACAGTACTCGGTTATGTCGTTTGTTTAGTTTTTGGTCAAAAATTTCTGTTCAGGTATCATTCGTGAACCAATCGAGCCTTTTTCGTGGAATATCTCTCTCAAATGTCTCAAAACGTCCTAATAAAAATATTGTTTGTTGACCGTTTGCCTTTTTAAAAGGAATTCCTAGTGGACAACATTATAATGGCCAAGGAAAACAGGCAACGTGACTGATTTTTGAACGAATTTATGGAGTTTTTTTTTGTTTCGGGTCCTTTTTCTTATCAAATATGTTTTTGTATATCAAGTTCATAAACCCACGTCTCAACATACGTTATAATGAGGTCAAGCATGTTTTCACAAATCTGTTAGAGTTGCTCTTTTTGCAGAAAATTCAACTTCTTTAGGACAAACCGTGTCGCGATATGTCTCATGCCTAAAATATGAACTAAAATCGTACGAGCGGATTGTATGAGACGTTTAAACCTTTAGTTGGAATATTGTTTTATTTTAAACCAAATTCAACCTTTAGTTGGAATTAGTTATTAGTTTGCTTCGTCGGAGCAAAAAGCAAGACAATAGTTTGATAAACATTACCTGGACTCTGCCCCAGAAAAATCAACCATATATGCTGAATTTAAACATGACCGCACAAGCACCGATGATGCTAAACGCTCTGGTCTTCTAAATGATGTAGTTATACTAGAAAGTGTTTACGCCATTTTGCATGAATATTTGGGAATGCATAGATTGATATCGAAATGGATACCGCGTTTGCTCACAGCGGACCAAAAACAACAACGTATTGATGATTCTGAGCAATGTTTGGAGCTATTTAAGCGAAATAAAAAGGATTTTTTTCATTCGGCATGTGACAATGGATGAAACATGGATCCATCACTACACTTCGGACTCAAATCATAAGTTAGCTTAGTGAAACAGCTTAGTGAAAGCCGTCCAAAGCGACAAAAAACACAACTCTTGGCAGGCAAGTTTATGGCCTCTATATTTTGGGTGCGCATGGTATATTGTTCATCAATTATCTCGAGAAAGATAAAACTATCAATAGCGAATATTACATAGCGTTATTGGTGTGTTTCATAAAAGGCTCCAAATCAACAAAGAAGTGCTGCTTCACCAAGACAATGCACCGGGTCACAAATCGTTGACAACGATGGCTAAATTGCAAGAGTTGCACTTCAAATTGCTTCCTCATCCATCGTATTCTCCACATCTGAGCCTCAGCTACTATTTTTTATTTTCACGTCCCAAAAAAATGCTCGCTGAAGACATTTCTCTTCGATGAAGATATAATTGCCGAAACTGAAGGATATTTTGAAGGCAAAGAGAAATCATTCTATAAAAAAAGTGATTTGTTTTTCGAAACTAAAACGGCAAAAATTCACTTTAATTAGAACATGAAAACAAAATTTAGAACCTAATAACAAATTAAAAATATAAAAAAATTGGAACATAATTACAAGAAATGATAAATGAATGCTAAATTACAATAATTTTTCTATATGACCGCCATTTTGGTTCAAACACTGGATAACTCTGTTATATACTCCTCGCGAAACAGACTTCCGAATTTAGCCTTAGATTAGTGAACACATCGTGAACACAGTTTAATAATTCCTCTCTAGTTTGTACAGGCGTAGAGTACATTAGTTCTTTTATATGGCCCCAGTGGTGAAAATTCAATAGCGTCAAATCAGGTGATCTAGGTGACCAGTTCCAGGGTCCCTGGGTCAATCCACCCATCCTCGAACATCAAGATCAACTGCTGGTGTACAGTTATAGTGGAATGTGCTGGAGCACCATCCAGCTGATACCAACTGTTTGCTCTGTCACGTGGATGTACAACATTTTGGAAATCACTAACAAACCCTCTCAGTATCCCTAGATATCTAGCCCTATTCAAATTTTATCATGCACTTGATATGCCACTCTATTGTCCATAATTAAACAAAAAAACATTAAAACTAAAGTGGTCCTGGTGATTATGTTCTCTTATGACATGTGAATTATCTTGAACTCAGTAGTGTTTATTTAGGCGATTTATAATTCCTTGCCTGCTGAATTTTTTTTTTTCACCAAGACGTAATCTGTGCACAATTATCTCAGAAAAGGGATGCATTTTATGTTTTCTTAATATTCTGTGGGCTGACGAATAATAGAAATAACCAAATCCAACTTTGCTGCTGGAGTTGAAGTCCGTGGATAAGCTTGAAAATAAGCCAACACATTCACCTTGTTATCTTCATTATCTATTACGGGCCTTAAGTGATATCGTGTTGTCCCTTACACTCCCTTACACTCCCAGTTGACAAAAACCGAGTTTTTTTGGCAAATTTTCTGGGAGTCATTGTTGGTAGATCTGGATATCGTTCGTTAAATAATCTGCATGTTCGCCTGACAATTCGTCCACATTCACCATGCGTATAAAACAAATTAAAAAAATCACTTTTGGAATATTCTGCATTATTCTCCATTATAAATTGTACTTGAAAAAAATTAACAAAATTACTAAAACGGTAAGTATAACCTCACGAATTTGTAAGCTGATACTGCTTTGACATAGTATCAATATTGTTTCAATTCCTGTCAAAATCAAGCCTTACTAGATAGGACTTTTGGAGTTACATCGGCTTTTGGTAAAAAATACATATCGATTAACCATTGGAAATAGGTATAGGAAAAGTTATAGCGAATCGATGCAGAATGAAATTCTGCATCTGACCATCTAATGATATACAGAGTTTCACATTTCAAGGAAAGAACTTTTTCAACTTTGAAAATAACGGAATTGGTTTGGTAGGTATTATTCTTAGGTATTATTCTTTGCTTCCGTCTACTCCACAAGCGCTTAGCACCAGTCGAATATGGGTAAAAGGCGCAGTGTTGAAAATACCATAATGTTACATCTTTCAAAATTTTCAAAAAATCAAGATATTTAAGAAACAGTTCAAAATAGGTATAGGGAAATCTGATAGAATTCATCATGAAATTTTCTCAGAAATCCATTCTCAGTGTTCCATTTAAATTAAGGAAGTTACTGGCGACTCCTCTATTGAAAGTGCTATAACTTTGAAAATATTTTGAAATTAAATCGAATCTTAAATAACACTGAAGTCCAAAAATTCAGAATTCTAAGTTTTTCTAACCACGAAAACTTTTAAAACGGCTAATGTGAGCAACCCGATATATAAATATATATATATATATATATATATATATATATATATATATATATATATATATATATATATATATATATATATATATACATATATATATATATATACATATATATATATATATATATATATATATATATATATATATATATATATATATATATATATATATATATATATATATATACATATTTACATATATATATATATATATATATATATATATATATATATATATATATATATATATATATATATATATATATACATATTTATATATAAATTGTAGAACATAGTTAATAAAATTTAATGGTTAAAATTCTTGGTTAAACTGGAAAAATGAGAGAATATTGTTGAGAAAATAATTTCCAAATATTTGCAAACATTTCCAAACAGGGCTGCTGAAATATTTCAATATAAGTGTATTAAAAATCATTCACATATACATATTCCCGGGTGTAGCAAAAGTCATTTCGTTCTTTCTTTGTTTATAAATAAACGATTATACTTCACTCCTCAGAGGTTTAATCCGGTTTCAACTTTTTGTTCCGACACATTGCTCTTAGTTTTTAACAAAATCGTTAAAATGAGTGAAATAAGTCGTGAAATTAAGGCAATTTTAAGACATAATTTAAAAAATGGCTTCAAAGCGACTGTCGCCGCTCGTGAGATTTTCCAAGTAGAGAAGGAAGATGGGGTATCAAGGTTTAGCTCTAGTTCAAAAAGTTCCGGGAGGGAGTCTTTAGTCTTGATAGGGGATGGTCAGGTCGTCTCGCGTCGCCGACATTTTAAGAGCAGAACTGTAGCTGCAGATCCTAAAACAAGGACTAGGAATCTTTCAGTAGGCATAGGATAATGGGGCATTTCACGTGAAGCGGAAAACGATAAAAAAGTGAGGTTCTGAAATATGTTCATAATTGGACTTTGTTAAGATATGGGATTCTATAGAATTCACCTGATTGGCGGAAGGGTTTCTTTGGAATTTTATTTTTATATTGAAGTAAATTATAATAAAATAATAAATGTAGTGTTTTGTATAGAACATGTACATTTCTTTTTGATTTTTAAATCAGATTCCAAATTAGAATTTTTTTCTAGTGTTAAACCGGAAGTAAATATTTCAAATATATTTTTTAATAACTTCGACCACCTTAATTTAAATTTTTTTACTGCAAAGCAAAGCTTAACATTTATACATTTTACCATAAAAATGGGATTTCAAAATGGGATCTAAGTTGGTTTAGGAAATAAATCAATTAGAATACTTACCAAGTTCTCTGTATCGATGAATAATTTACGGCCATCTCGTGGATTAGGAGATAATAAAATGCCGAGTTGATCTACAAATTGCATTGCTTTTCTTGCTTGTCATCTGGAAGTTTTAAATTATTTTGCAAGTTTATTTTCACTCCAAGATTTAGGTGCTGCAGTCAGTATCATTTTCTTCGTAGAAGTAGATGTAGACGGATCATCAAATTTTTCTTCAACTGTTTCAAAATTTCCTGGTCTTGGCTTTGGTAAGTTTGGGTCGAACTATGTTTATACTTATCTTCGGGAATGTATGGTACATCTTGGGAGTTATGTGGAATTTCAACTGATGAATGACTACTCTGCACGAGATTGTCTACCACTATCGGAGGTGTTTTGAGTACGGGAGATGTTTCAACCGACATTCGTTTCCTGCAGGATGCATTCACATACACATTTTGGGAACAATTCAATTTTTCAGCTAAACTTTTAGGATTTTTTCTTATATCTTTAAACTTTCGATGAGCTGGTAAATTACATAGATTGAAGCTCCTATCACCGTAGAAAGCCATAATAAATCAATAAAAATGAGAAAACATATTAACAAACGTAACTCACTAAGAGGTTAGAACAACAACTAAAAAAATAACGGAAAACAAGCGTGATTGGGCGTCACACTTCTATCTCTTTCTATTATATAACTATGATTCGTCTTGATGAAGTGATTCTTTTCGCAACTAAGAGATGGCGTTATTATTCGTATTTTATTGTCACAATATGAGAAAAAATCACGTACAATAATGTTTCATTTTAATATTGCTTTCTACACATATTTTTGTTCAAAATAGTAAATTTTATTTTAAATTAGGTGTTAAATAATCTTATAATAACACAGATAGGTAAGATAATAATGCATAATCAATATTATTAAAATATAACGAACGATTTAAATCAACATTTTAATGTGTTTTTGCATCATCAACCAGCTTTAACAAGCGACAGGTATCACGCTCAGAGTGACATGTACGTACTCTAATTGATTTATCTCCTAAACTAATTTAGATCCCATTTTGCAATTTTTACTTTTATTATTATTTTTACTTCCGGTTTAACACTAGAAAAAAAATTAAATTTGGAATTTGGTTTGAAAATCAAAAAGAACAGCACATTTTCTACACAAAATATTACATTTATTATTTTATTATAATTTACTTCAATATGAAAATTAAATTCCAAAGAAACTCTTCTGTCAATCAGGTGAATTCTATAGTATACTATATCTTAACAACCAAACCTCAATAAAAAAAATATTATGTGTATACGTTCATATCTCCTAGAAGTACAAATATGCCCAATATGAACAAACTTCAGAACCTCACTTTTTTTTCGTTGTCCGCTTTACGTGAAATCCCTCTAATTTTAATTTCATTTGCAAGGCAAAGAAATTATACCGTAAAGCTGTAGAAACTTCCCAATGAACTATCGCCGCCGCAAGCTTTGCGTCGATTTAAAGTGTGTTAAACTCGCCTCAAAAACCCTACCGATTTTCGATTCATTAAACGAATTACCTACGATGAAAAATTGGTTTTTTCAACAATCCCAATGATATGGTGGGTGCCATGGGCAATCAGTTCTTCCGATACCAAGGCGAGAAAGATTAATCAAAATAGAAATTTTGAAGGAATTCAAAATTCACTTTGAGTTAGTTCCGGATAGTAGGGCGATACGTTCAAAACTCTACTCCTTCCAACTTGAGAGATTATACGCTATTCTGGTTGAAAAATATCCAGCTTTGGTCAGCGGTAAAAAATCCTCTTGCAGCAAGACAAAGCAAGACCATGCACTTCATATTTGATCACCTCAAAAATTAATGAACTGGACTTCTCCCTCACTTAGCGTTCAACGTTCATCTCGCTTCGTCGGGCTACCACTTGTTCCGATCGATAGTTTAATATTTACTATTTTTCAAAAACAATATATTCAGGAATGAACATGACGTAAAATCTAGTTGCGTCGATTGTATCGCCTCCAACGACACATCGTGGTACCGAAAAGGAATAGAGTTACTGGCTACTGGATTTTGAAGGCGTGAAACACGGAAACTCTAAGTTAATTTCGCAAACTTCCATTGACTGGCCTTGTGATTTGTTTATGGTCATCGCAAAGGCCAGACACACGGGGAATTGCACCCGCTTAAAATTGAATGACAAGTCCGTTGGAATCATCGGTATACATGGAATCAAAACATCATTTCCTTTGTATTTTTACTTGATGATCGTTGCCTCGATAACGTTATTTGTTAGCTTTTTTACAGCTAGTCTCGTTCCATTGCAAAGTCGATGTTGACTAATGTTACGGAACATGATGATGACTGAGCCTACTTTTAATTGCAAATTGTGAAGTGTTAGTCCAGGCAATTCCAACGAATTCAAAAATTTTGTAGGATAGTTGACTACCTCATGCCGGTTGATAATTATGTCGACTGATTTGAAGGAAAACAACTGCCCGGAATAAAATGTTGGCCAAGAAATGGGTAGAATCATCTCCCGTCCTAGAAACTAATGAGCGAAATGGATCTGGTGGTGGGACCAATTGTGGCAATTTCACTTTTCTACCCGTAGAACATAATCCAGGAGACTCACAGTTGTATTTCAATGCCTTACCATACGACAAACGACTGACATTTCTCCAATTGTTACGATCGGTCATGTTCATTGTGTCATGCTCGCTGTTGTTGTGTTTGATGAGCACGAACTCGTTGAATTCTAAATCTATCCACTTGTCGTTCATTTTCAGTCACTCTCGAACGCGATTCGAACATACCAATACGACTATTAGCATTATCTGTCGTCCCTAGTCATCAGTGCGGTTTGTACTTGAGGTAGCTCGTCGCATATTTGACTGACTTCGACGACCTATGTCAACTCGTCTTCTCCTTGGCATTGTAATGGACACTATAATCATAAAACGACACGGAATTGTTTTCATAGTCACACAAATATGTCAATTGAGGTCTGTCAATGAGAATTTTAAAATATTGAAAACCTCAGATTAAGTCTTCGAGTGATGGTAAAATTTGTGGTGATGTCTAAATACAAAGACAATACATGATAGGTCCGCTACGATCGCCATCTATTAAAAGTAATCCGAAGTGGCGATTTCCATACTAAATTAGCAATTTTGAATTTTTCGTTTTTTTACCTGTTCTTTTAGATTTTCTCTATTTTTTTTACTACCCCTGTATTAGAGCTAATAAAACAAAAAAATATTCAGATCGGTCAAGCCGTTTTTGAGTTTTAGCGACACTAACGTTTATATATAACTATATATATAAAATTTATATATATATATATATATATATATATATATATATATATATATATATATATATATATATATATATATATATATATATATATATGAAGTATATATATGAAGTAGAAATCATGACCTTAAATACGATTTTGACTAAGAGTACAAGAATTTAAAATGATAAAATGAATTTCAAATTAAAGGGAATGTAAGATAAATTGGTTTTACCAACGATGTTGTGAAGAAATCTAGAGTAAAATCTTTACTGTAATTCGAACATACCAATACGACTATTAGCATTATCTGTCGTCCCTAGTCATCAATGCGGTTTGTACTTGAGGTAGCTCGTCGCATATTTGACTGACTTCGCCGACCTATGTCAACTCGTCTTCTCCTCGGCATTGTAATGGACACTATAATTATAAAACGACACGGAATTGTTTTCATAGTCACACAAATATGTCAATTGAGGTCTGTCAATGAGAATTTTAAAATATTGAAAACCTCAGATTAAGTCTTCGAGTGATGGTAAAATTTGTGGTTATGTCTAAATACAAAGACAATACATGATAGGTCCGCTACGATGGCCATCTATGGTGGTATGGCTATACAGGTGGTATGGCTATAGTCGGGTCAGCGAACAGATATAGCAATAAAAATGTAACAGAAGGTACGGTAATAAAGCCGGTAAAAAGAGCACTCCTTAATAAGTCATTATCTCTCGAAGATTAAAAACATGATGGAAAACCGCTCGTCTATGACCAGAAACTATTTTACTATACTAGCGGACCCGACAGACGTCCTACCCGTACGTTGGCTTTTCGTTTGAATGGCATAATTGTTTTCGACAATAAAACATATACTATGAGATCATCATCTTCAATTCATTCAATCCATCAATTCATCAATTACAAATTCACAATGACCTCCAATTACTGAGTCACACAAATATTAGGAATTCCGGGTTTGTCAACACAGTATACAAAATCTTTTGTCAATGGTTAACAATAACATACTATACCTGAATAAGAAATATAGATATTAAATTTAATCCGATTGGGAGATTAGACAAGTATGAAATGAAAGACAATTAATATAACAAATTCATTATTCTTTATTTTGAGATAACATCAATACATCTATATCATAATCTTATCAATACATAATCTGGGAAATCAATGATCGAATTTGCATTTTTTGATAATTCGTTGTTTACAATACTTTCAATGTCTATACTAATCATTTTCGCATTTTCGTCTATTTGTGGTAATTCTTCGATAGTTGAATTAACAGAATTGTTTGAAGAAAAATCCTTCCATAAATTCCTTAAATTTGATTTATTATTAGTTCTTTCAATTCGACACTTTTTTATTTGAATGCATAACAGTGCTGGCATTCTTTGTCTATAGCACCGATGACAATTTGTGAATATGATGAATGGTCTATATCCGACTCATATTCGGACGCAAGGCGGAGAAGTGATGTACGCGCCAATGCGCGATATACTTGCTTGCGCTGTCGTTCATGTGGTCTGAGTGCGTGGGTGACTCGTTCACGGGCCTGTCTTTGTCTCAATGCATAAGCACGAAGGTGTTCGTTACGTTGCTCTTGACTTTCATTACCACGTGTGTTTACAATCTGGGCAATTTACAGTGTCCGTCAATTTATGTTCTGCCGTTCTATTTAACGGACGGGTGTGGACTAATTGTGAATTCCGAGTACGTCGACCAACATTTCCTCCTCGTCCATGAAGACGTGGCATTGTTCTATATAAGCAAATTATATATCAATTTTATAATACAGCGTACAGAAACATTAAAACGTCAAAACAACGCCAAGCTATTGGTGTGTACGTCATTTGTCTTTGATTTATAAATTAAAAATCATTTTTTGTCTAATCTCCTAATCGGATTAAATTTTTAATATCAATATTTCTTATTCAGGTATAGTATGTAATTGTTAACCATTGACAAAATATTTTGTATATTGTCTTGGCAAATCCGAAATTCGTAATATTGGTGTGACTCGCTAATTGGATGTCATTGTGAATTTGTAATTGTGATGATCTCATAGTATTTGTTTTATTGTCGAAATTGGGTGGGAAAAGTGGCGGGAGAGGGGGCGGTGAAATATTTTTATATGTTTTTATATTCGAAAAATAAATAAAAAAACCAAAAAATAATATTCCTGAAACCTTATCCCAGCGCCACCTACCGGGTCCAATTGTGAATCTAAACCCATCCAAGAGCCCCCTCTTTAACACACACAAACCATTTTATCAAAATCGGTCCAGCGGTTTAGGAGGAGTTCAGTAACATACACACGTACAGAAGAATTATATGTTTTGCCTACATAAAGATATGTTCACTGGCCCGAGTATAGACGATGTCTCGTTCGATTACTAGAAGGAAAAAATCATCCACATCTTAAGACTATTACGTTCTTTAAGAACTCATTAGTTAAGCTTGGATGCCTTTCTCATTTATTAGTCGACTTCGACTCGACTTCCTCAGCCAGGTTTTTTAGTTAGCCCGGAGGCTCTTAATAGTTTACAATGCATTTACGACGCAGAGGTTGGCACTTTTTAGTTTTTGGGGGTCTCTAGCTGACCCTTGATTTATTAGTCGAACTAGACCCAGTCGTCTTTAATTTCGAAAATCGGATAATATAGGTAAACGTTAAACAGTAACGCCACCTAGTGGTCGGAGTGCTGCTAGCTTATTCCGACTTCTAACTTACGACAGGTTGACGCTCTTGCGGGCTTGGTTTAAATAAAAGAGAAGGAAAATTCTATCTACTTCATGTTCTTTACTACTTCGTTTTGTTGAGGAAAATGTCTATTTAGAATGAATCTGAGTTTGACATGTATACCTTCTGTCCAAAGAAAAAAATAAATTAGTTGAATTCTGAATATATAATCTCTGAATGTATACAGGTATTATGCTCATAAGCTTTGACCAAAAATGTCACGATCAAGCACCTTATGTTCAATTTCAACATAACACGTTGTGGTGTCTTTTGAGTTTGAAGAGAAAATAAATTAGTATTGCTTTATATTAGGTAAAATCATCATTTTACCATAACTCAGAATTTACAATGAGAAATGCTTTTTTATGGTTTTTTTATGGCACTGAAGCAATCTGCCATTAGAAATGTTTAAAGCAATTTGCAAGATTTTGTGACGGCGAAGAGATCATTAAAAATAATTGAGAGATTGTCAGATTGAATAAGATAAGTGAGACTGAAATTCTTCGAAATAATTATTCTGTGTCTAGCAAGCTCACTCGGTAGGCTGCTGGCATTATCAAATCTGATCTACATCTTAATTTAATAGGACTTTTTTCTTTATTACGATCTTTTGCCTAGGAAAGGTATCGTATCGCTCGATTATCTCCCATATTCTCCTGATTTAGCTCTGTATGAAAAAGAGAAAACGTTTCGAGACTTTGGAACATTTTATAATTTATGATTAGAAGCGTTACTGACATAATTTGATACTTAGAACAGAGCAGATATATTTTTATTAAATGCCTAGGTCCTGCAGTATACATATATAACTGAGTAATAACACTTAAATGATTATTATAAAACTACTATTTAAAACAGTATTGTATTATTATAACAATCTAGCAA